>JAUMJM010000151.1:0-158203 GCA_033558235.1 Neomorphus geoffroyi
GGCGGTCGCAGTGGGGCAGGAGGGGGCTGCTCTGTGGGGCCCCAGCTCCCTGTCCCCCCCTTGAAGCACTTGTGGTGCTTCTCGTAGAGCAGGAAGGAGCGGGAGGCTGGTGGGGACACACACAGGGTTGGGGACACACAGGGGCTGGTGTCACCATGGGAAGGGAGGATGGATGGGTACACACGGGTGTTGGGGACACGTCCAAGAGTGTCACCATGGAAACACAGGATGGATGGGGACACACGGGGATTGGGGACACATCCATGGCGTCACCACAGGAAGGACGGATGGAGGTGGACACATAGGAACTGGAACACATTCGTGGGTGTCAGCATGGGAATGGAGGGGGACACATGGGACTGGGGACACATTCATGGTGTTACCACAGAAGAGGTGGACGAGTGGGAAACACAGGGTTGGGGACATGGCCATGGGTGTCACCATGGGAAGGGAGGATGGGCGGGTGACACTCACCCACATTTGGCATCTCCTTCATCTTCTCTGCCTCCAGTTCCTCATCAGAGTCGCAACTGGGGGGACACCTAGAGGCCATTCAGAGCTCTTGGGGCGACGTTGGAGGGTGCTGAGCCCTCAGATCCCCATGGTGACCCCCAAGAACCTTACCTCTGCCCCGCAGCGTCTTCTCCCCAGCTGGAAGAAGTCCCCATGGAGCTCCCCCGCTCACGCTGCCGTGACCCGAAGGCGAGGAGGAGGATGTTCACGAGCACGGAGATGCCCAGGGCCGTGGTGCCCAGCAGCTCCAGCTTCTCCTTGGAGCGTCTCGGGGGCGCTGCGCAGGGTGGGTGAGCGGGAACCAAGCCCTGGCTCGGGCGCTGCCTGGTGGCACCAGGTTTCCTCTCAGCATGGCTTGGTCCTTCTGGAGGTGCCCCAGTTGTAGCCGGCTGGTGCGGTGAAGCCTTCTGGCTGGGGATGGTGGTGGGAGGCTCCAGGGGCTCCTAGAGGTTCTCCTCCGTGGGGCACGGGTTGCACAGGCTGGGGAGAGGGACGCGGTGTTGGCATCTCAGGGGGAGATCTCCACGTCCCAGTGCCCCCTGGGGTGCGGGGGGGATGGAAGGGGGAGGGTTTGGAGGAGGGGGTTGTGGGGGGAGGGTTTGGGGGGTATTGGAGTGCGGGGCAGGGGTTGGGGGGAGGTTTTGGGGTGGTTGAGGAGGAGGGAGGGGAGATTTAAGAGGATGAGGGGGGTGGGGAGGGGGCTTTGGAGCAGAGGAGGGGGTTTGGGGGAGGGGGGTGTTAAAGGGAGGGGGTTTAGGCTGGGGGTTTGGGCAGAGGGGCTTAGGGGCGCCGGGGAGGGGGGAGGGGGAGTGTTTTAAGAAGCGGGGGGTTGTAGGGCTGGAGGGGTGGGGGAAAGGGTCGCAGGGGGAAGGGGGGCATTTGGGGGGGTTGGGGCGGGGGGCATTTAGGGGAAGGGAGTGTTTGGGGGGAGTTGGGTGAGTTAGAGGGGGGTTGGGGCCATTTTGCAGCTGGGGGGGTCATAGGGGTCTGGCTGGGTGGGGTTGTTTGATGGGGGGGCTGTTTGGGGGGGGGCGGGATTTGTGTGGGACTGGGGGTAGGAGGCATTGGGGGGGTTGGGGCCAGTTTGCGGCGGGGGGGGGGGTCGGAGGGTGCTGCTTAGGGAGGGAGGGAGCTGGGGTGGGGGTGAGGAATTCTTGTGGAGCTGGGGGAAGGGGGGAGGGGTGTGGGGCCATTTTGCGGCCGGGGGGGTCGGAAAGGTCTGGTCGGAGGGCTCTGATTGGGGGGGCCCGTTTGGGAGGGGGGGCGGGATTTGTGTGGAACTGGGGCCAGGGGGCATTTGGGGGGGCTTAGGGCGGGGGGCATTTAGGGAAGGGAGTGTTTGGGGGGAGTCGGGTGGGTTAGAGCGGGGGCTGGGGCCATTTTGCGGCCGGGGGGGTCGGAAAGGTCTGCTCAGTGGGGTCTGGTTGGGGGGGGTTGTTTGGGAGGGGCTGCAGGATTTGTGTGGAACTGGAGGGGGGTTGGGGCCATTTTGCGGCGGGGGGGTCGGAGGGGGCTGGTTGGGGTGGGGAAGGGGGCTGGGTGGGGGTGAGGGATTTTTGTGGAGCTGGGGGAGGGGGTTGTGGCCATATTCCAGCCGGGGGGGGTCGAAGGGGTCTGTTTGGGGGGGCTGTTTGGGAGGGGGCGAGGGATTTGCGTGGAACTGGGGGCAGGGGGCATTGGGGGGGTTGGGGCCATTTTGCTGCCGGGGGGGCGGAAAGGTCTGGTCGGGGGGTCTGGTTGGGAGGGGCTGCGGGATTTGTGTGGAACTGGGAGGAGGGGGGGGTTGGGGCCATTCCGTGGCAGGGCAGTCAGAGGGGTCTGGGGCGGGGGGGGGACTGTTTGGGGGGGGCGGGATTTGTGTGGAACTGGGGCAGAGGGCATTGGGGGGGTTGGGGCCATTTTGCGGCCGGGGGGGTCGGAGGGCTGGTTGGGGTGGGGGAGGGGGCTGGGGGTGAGGGATTCTTGTGGAGCTGGGGGGAGGGGGGTTGTGGGGGCTGCGGCCGTTTTGCGGCCGGGGGGGTTGGAAAGGTCTGGTCGGAGGGGTCTGGTCGGGGGTGGGGGGCCAGGGATTTGTGTGGGGCCGGAGGGGGTAGAGGGGAGTTTGGGGGTGCGGGGGGGGTCACGGCCCACTCGGGGGGCTCGTGAGGATCCGCTCACCTTGGGGTGGAGGCGGGGGCTGCCCCGGCTCCCAGAGGGGCCTTTGTTCTCCCGCCCGGTGGACAAAGCCGAGCAAAGGGCGGGAAGGGGGGGGCGTGGCTGCCGAGGGGCGGAGGGATGGAAGGCTCTGATTGGCTGCGGCACGGCGATTGGGCGTGTGTCCGCGGGGGGCGGGAAGCTGCCGCCTCTCTGATTGGCCGTGAGGTGCCTGACTGGACACCCCCCTCCCCCCCCTCCCCCCGCCGTGTCTCGCGGCGGCCGCGGCGCTGGGGAGGCGCTGGGGCCGCTCGGGGCCGAGGCTGCGGGCGCAGGTGAGGGGCTGCCCCACACATCGGGTCCTGCCCCATAGATGGGGTCCCTGCCGCACAGATGGGGGTCCCCTCCACACAGATGGGGGTCCCTGCCCCACAGATGGAGGTCTCTGCCCCACAGATCAGGGTCCCAGCCCCACAGATGGGTGTCCCTGCCCTACAGATCGGGGTCCCTGCCCCATAGATCAGGTTCCCTGTCCCACAGATAGGTGTCCCAGTCCCATAGATGGGAGTCTCTGCCCCACAGATGGGGGTCCCAGGCCCATACATAGGGTTCCCTGCCCCAGAGATGGGGGTCCCACCCCATAGATGGGGGTCCCTGCCCCATTTATGGGGGTTCCAGCCCATAGGTCTGGGACCCCGCCCCACTTCTGGGGGACCCTGCCCCACTTATGGGGGTCCCAGCCCCACAGATGGGGGTCCCTGACCCACAGATGCTGGTCCCCTGCCCCCCCCCCCAGCTGGCTCTCCCCCCAAATCCTTGTTGTGTCCTAAAATCCCTTCCTTTCCCTCAAGATCCTTCGTTTTCCCTAAAATTTCTATTTTTTTCCCAAATTTTCCCCGGCTTTCCCTAAAATTCCCCGTTTTGCCCCAAATTTCCCCCCTCGGGGCCCCTCCCCCCCAGATGGAGCTGCACGAGGCTGCCCCTCCCCCACCCAGCAAGGTGAGCCCGGGGGGGGGGGGGGGCGGAAGGGGAAATGGGGGCAAACAAGGGCAATTTTGGGAAAATTGGGGGAAATTGTGGAATTTTGGCGTCAAATGGGATTTTGGGGTCAAACTTGGTTCAATTTGGGGCAAAATTTGGGAATTTTGGGGTCAAAATTGGGGAATTTTGGGTTGAAATTGGGGAAATTGGGGTGGAAATTGGGAAATTTGGGTCCAAATTGTGGAAATTGGGGTGGAAATCGGTAATTTTGGGTCCAAATTGTGAAATTTTGAGTGTAAATTGGGACTTTTCGGTCAAAAATGGGCATTTTTGGTGGAAATTGTGAAATTAGGGTTGGAAATTGGGTGTTTTGGGTGAGATTGGGGAATTTGGGGTGGGAATTGGGGAATTTGGTTTGGGAATTGAGAATTTGGGGTGAAACCTGAAATTTTGGGTGGAAATCAGGGATTTTGGTTGGAAATTGGGGAATTTGGGGTTGAAATTGGGGAATTTGGGTCCAATTGGGCATTTTGGGGTAGAAATTGGAGATTTTGGGTGGAAATTGCAGACTTTTGGGTGGAAATTGTGGAATTACGGGTTGAATTTGGGAATTTTGGGTGGAAATTTGGGAAATTTTGGTCACAATTGGGCATTTTGTGTGGAAATTGAGAATTTGGGGTGAAACTGGGAAATTCAGGGTGGGAATTGGGGATTTTGGGTTGAAATTGGGTAATTTGGGGTGGGAATTGGGGAATTTGGGTCTAAAATTGTGCATTTTGGGTGGAAATCAGAAATTTTGGGTGGAAATTGTGACATTTTGGGTGGAAATTGTGACATTTTGGGCTGAAATTGGGAGTTTTGGGTGGCGATTGTGCCCTGTTGGATGACCCTCTCGGCGCTGCCCCTGGCCGCAGGCGACGCTGACGGGGACGCCCTTCGGGGCGGCGCTGGTGACGGCGCAGGGGGAGCTGCGCCCAGAACACCCCGCGCTCCTTACCTTCCTTGACGTCGGCCATGACCGTGAGTGCCCCACCCCCCCACCACCCCAAAAAGGAATTAAGGGTTCCAGTAGGGGCTCTATAGGAGGCTCCATAGGGCGGAATGAAGGGTGCTGTAGGAGTTTTATAAGCGTCTCCATGAGGGGACATAAAGACGCAGTAGGTACTCTATAGAAGTCTCCATGGAGGGACTTACGGGGGCAGTAGGGGCTCTGTAAGACGCTGCATAGGTACAATGAAGGGCGCTGTGTGGGCTCTATAAGTGTCTCCATGGAGGGACTTAGAAGCACAGTAGGGGCTCTAGGAGGCTACATAGGGGGGAATGAAAGGCGCAGTAGGAGCTCTATAAGAGTCTCCACGGTAGAAACTGAGGGTACAGTAGGGGCTCTATAAGAGTCTCCATGGGGGGACTTAGGGACGCAGTCGGTACTCTATAGGAGTCTCCATGGAGGGACTTACAGGGCACAGTAGGGGCTCTATAGGAAATTCGATAGGGGGTAAAAAGGGTGCTGTAGGGGCTCTATAAGAATCTCCATGAGGGGACTGAAGGGCGAAGTAGGGGATCTATAAGAGTCTCCATGGAGGGACTTAAGGGCGAAGTAGGGGCTCTATAGGAGTCTCTGTGGGAGGTCTTAGGCGTGCAGTATGGGCTGTATAGGATGCTCCATAGGGGGGAATGAAGGGTGCTGTGATGCTCTATAAGTTTCTCCATGGGGGGACTTAAGGGGCATAGTAGAGACTCTATAAGAGGCTGCCTGTGGGGGAATAGAGGGCACTGTAGGGTCTCTATACGAGTCTCATTAGGGGGACTTAACGGGAACAGTAGGGGCTCTATAGGAGGCTCCATAGGGGGAAATGAAGGGTGCTGTAGGGGCTCTATAATTGTCTCCATGGAGGGACTTCAGTGGCGCAGTAAGGGCTCTACAGGACGCTGCCTAGGGGGGAATGAAGGGCGCTATATGGGCTCTCTAAGAGTCTCCATTGGGGGAATTAAGGGTGCAGTAGGGGCTCTATTAGAGTCTGCATGGGGGGAATTAAGTGGCGTAGTAGGGGCTCTATAGGAGGCTTCATAGGGGGGAAATAAGGGTGCTGTAGGGGCTCTATAAGAGTCTCCATGGGGAGACTTAAGGGGCACAGAAGGGGCTCTACAGGAGGCTGCATAGAGGGGAATGAAGGGTGCTGTAGGGGCTCTATAATTGTCTCCATGGAGGGACTTCAGGGGCGCAGTAGGGGCTTTAAAAGAATTTCCACAGAGGAAATTTAAGGAGTGCAGTAGGGGCTGTATAAGCGTCTCCATGGGGGGACTTAAGGGGAGCAGTAAGGGCTCTATAAGTGTCCCCATGGAGGGACATAGGGACACAGTAGGGGTTCTTCAAGTGTCTTCTTGACGGGACTTAAGTGGCGCAGTAGCGGCTCTATACAAGGCTCCATAGGGGGCAATGAAGGCCGCAGTAGTGGCTCTATAAGAGTCTCCTTGGGGGGACTTAAGGGCGCCGTAGGGGCTCTATAAGTTTCTCCGTGGGGGGACTTAAGGGGCGCAGTAGAGGCTCTATAAGAGGCTGCCTATGGGGGAATAGAGGGCGCTGTAGGCACTCTATATGAGTCTCCTGAGGGGGACTTCATGGGCACAGTAAGGGCTCTACATGAGGCTGCATAGCGGGGAATGAAGGGTGCTATAGGGGCTCTATAAGAGTCTCCATGGAGGGACTTAAGGGGGCAGTAGGGGCTCTATAAGTGTCTCCATGGAGGGACTTAAGGGGGCAGTAGGGGCTCTATAAGTGTCTCCATGGAGGGACTTAAGGGGCGCAGTAGGGGCTCTATAACGGGCTCCATAGGAGGGAATGAAGGCTGCAGTAGGAGCTCTATAAGAGTCTCCATGGAGGAAATTAAGGGAGGAGTAGGGGCTTTATAAGAGTCTCGATGGGGGGAATTAAGGGTTCAAGTATGAGCTCTATAGGAGGCTTCATAGGGGGGGAAATAAGAGTGCTGAAGGGGCTCTGTAAGAGTCTCGATGGGGAGAGTTAATGTTTGCAGTAGGGGCTCTACAGGAGGCTGCATAGCGGGCAATGAAGGGTGCTGTATGGGCTCTATAAGAGTCTTCACTGGGGGAATGAAGGAGTGCAGTAGGGGCTCTATAAGCATCTCCATGGAGGAACTTAAGGGTGCAGTAGGAGCTCTATAAGGGTCTCCATGGAGGGATTTAGGGGCACAGTAAGAGCTCTTTAAGTGTCTCCTTGGGGGGCCTTAAGGGGCGCAGTAGGGGCTCTATACAAGGCTTCATAGGGGGGGAATGAAGGGTGCTGTAGGGGCTCTCTAAGTGTCTCTATGGAGGGACTTAAGGGGCGCAGTAGGGGCTATAGTAGGCTCCATAGGGCGGAATGAAGGGTGCTGTAGGGTCTGTAAGAGTCGGTCCGAGGAACAGTATTTGTCTCGGTCCGAAGAACGGTGCTTGTCTCAACATCGCCACCAGGAACTCGGAGAGAGACCAAGGAGCAATGACCCGAGATGGAGGCACTGCCTGGAAGGAGCAGTCGCCGTGAGCAGGGACTGCAAGGAACATCTAAGGAAAAGTTGAACCCATGCTGTCCAGAAGAGGGATTTCACCTGCTACCTCAGCCAAAGCTACCCCACCTCCTCCTTGAGCCAACGCCAACACGGGAAGAGCATGCGCAGAGGCTCGCAGAGGGTCTTCCGGTCACCTAGCGGTCACGAGAGGAAGATGAGGTGAGGAAGCAGAAGACCCCTGAACACGAGGTGGCGCGGGCGCAGACGAGTTCTGGCAAGCGAAGCGAGAACTTTTGGGGCCTGCGCGGTTCAGCCTGGATTGCGAAGTGAAGGTGGAGATTGGCCTCAATCCATGGGAGAGAGGAGGTGCGAGGTGCTGCTGCTGAGCATAAGAGATGGTTCCTAACCCAACCCCAGCTGAGATCTCCCCACCTCTGGATCACGGATCGCCCGCCGCGACGACGAGTCTCGACGGAGGACCGGCAGGACGCTGTTCGGGAGGCGGGCGGGAGGGTGTCCCCGGAGGGCCCCCCAATCGTCCGGCAGGGGAAACAGAGGCACCGGCCCCATCGCCTCCTGCCCCATAGAGACCCCCTCCGCCCAATAGAGACGCCCCCCACCCCAATAGAGGCCCCCCCCTCCTGCCCCACAGACACCCCCCCTCCTACCCCACAGCGACCCCCACCTCCTGCCCCACTGCTGACCCCCACGCCTCACCTCGCTGAGCTGCCACGCGCGCCAAGAGCGGGCCCACAGGGTGGTGTTGGCACTGTACATGGCCCGGGTCAGCTCGCCCAGGCTTTGGCAGGCACCATCGCAGAGCTGCACCAGCTCCTACCAGGGCTGCTGGGGCTCCCGGGGGGGGGGTCAGGCTAGGGGTGGCAGGGACGTGGGGGCCGGTACCTCCTGGGGGACACACACAGAGACCCCCTCTGTGACCCTTCCAGGACCCCCTGACCCCCAGCTGCCCCAACTCCCCCAAATCTCTCTGCCCCCTCCAAACATCCCAACACCCCCGAACCTCCGACCCACCACCCTTCTCTGCCCTCCCAGCACCCCACAACCTCCCCAAACCTCTCTGCCCTCCCAAAGCCCCCCAAACCCCTGCCCCTCTCTGCCCAAACACCCCAACATCAGCACCCCCAATCAACACCCCAAGCCCCCCAAACACTCTCAAATGTGCCCCTGCACCCCCAAACACCCCTTCAACACATGACCCCTGTGTCCCCTTCCCCCCGTTCCCCCCTCACCTGGTGCTCCCCCGTGTCCCCTCACCCTGCGCCCCACCTCGTCTCCCAGCCTCCCCCCGTGCCCCCTCACCCCGCGCTCCCGCAGGCAGAGCATCTCCCGGCCCTCGGGGAGAGCCCCCTCCTCCCCCTGTGGCACGGGGGTCACGGGGGGTCACCAGGGTCATGGGGATATGGGGGTCACGGGGTCTGGGGCCTATTGAAAACCAGCTCAAAGACACCCCAGTCCTTGGTGCCAGCCAGCATGGGGTCACAAGGAAAAGGCTCTGCGTGACAAACCTAATGTCTCTCTAGGACAAGGTCACCCTGCTGGCTGAGCAAGGAAAGCCCACGGCTGGAACGGGTTGGGCTTTCAGGAAAGCCTTCAGGCGTGGCTCTGCCAGGATCCTCCTGAATGCCCAGCATCCCGATGGAGCAACACACAATGAGAGAAGGGAGCAAGTGGCTGAGGGAGCGGACTGCAAGGGTGATGGGGAATGGGCTTACCTGGGGCTGCCCAGCAGTCCCTGGCGGGGATCCCTGGGGACCCATCTCAGGGCCAGTGCTCTTCAGCCTCTTCCTGAATGACGCGGACTTCAAGGTTTCCTAACTCAGTTTGCGGGCAACGCAGACGTGGGGGGAGCTGATGATGCGCTTGAGGACAGAGAGGCCCTGCAGAGGGGTCTGGAGAAACGGGAGAGCTGGGCAAGCACCAGCTGCCTGCACTTCAACACGGGCAAGGCCACATTTTGCACCTGGCTGGCACGTGGCAACCCTGGATGGGCAGACAGACTGGGAGCAAGAGGCCCGAGGGCAGCCCTGGGGAAAGGGACCTGGCGGTTCTGGGCGACGGCAAGGGGAACAGGAGCCAACAGAGAGCCCTGGCAGCCAAGAGTGCCAACCAAGTCCTGGGGTGAATCCTGCACGGCATCGCCAGGCAGGCGAGGGAGGGGCTTGCCCTGCTCTGCTCCGGCCCCACCTTGACTACTGGGTGAAGTTTGGGGTGGCACGGCATCAAAAGAATCTACAGCTCCTGGAGAGTGCCCGGAGAAGGAACCAAGCTGCTGAAGGCTTTAGAGGGGAAGTCGTATGAAGAGCAGATACGGGCACTCGCTCTGTCCAGCCTGGAGAAAAGGCTGAGGGGAGACCTCATCGCACTCTACAGCTTCTTCAAGAGAGGAGGAGGAAGAGCAGGCACTGAGCTCTTCCCAG
Source organism: Neomorphus geoffroyi (assembly GCA_033558235.1). Lineage (NCBI taxonomy): Eukaryota > Metazoa > Chordata > Aves > Cuculiformes > Neomorphidae > Neomorphus > Neomorphus geoffroyi. The sequence goes on from JAUMJM010000151.1 coordinate 9,569, forward strand.
GGACAGGACGCGAGCAAATGACAGCACGATGTGCCGGGGGAGGCTTAGGCTGGGTATTGGGAAAAGGTCCTTTCAAACTCGGGACATCCTATGCTTGTACGATTCTTTATTTTCCCAAAAAACGAATCTGCTCCAGCTGGGCTTCTTTCTGCTCCAGCTGGGCTTCTTTCTGTGCCTACGGGGCTTCTTTCTGCACGTGTTGGTCTTCCTTCTGCACCATTTGGGCTTCCTTCATAGCCAGCTCTTCTTCCTTCTGCACCCGCTGCCCTTCAAAGTTCATAAGTTGGAGCTTCTTCTGGGCCAGCTGGGCTTCCATCTGGGCCAGCTCGGCTTCCTCCTGGGCCAGCTCGGCTTTCTTCTTTGCCAATTGGACTTCTACGTCTGCCTTCCTGTCTTCCTTTGACACCAGTTTGCCTTCCTTCTGCTCCAGCTGGGCTTCCTTCTGCGCCAGCTGGGCTTCCTTCTGCGCCAGCTGGGCTTTCTTCTGCGCCAGCTGGGCTTTCTTCTTCACCAGCTGGGCTTCCTTCCGGACCAGCTGGGCTTCCTCCTGGGCAAGCTGGGCTTCCTTCATGGTCAGCTGGGCTTCCTTCATGGCTAGCTGGGCTTCCTTCATGTCCAGCTGGGCTTCCTCCTGGGTCAGCTGGGCTTCCTCCTGGGTCAGCCGGGCTTCCTTCGGGGCCAGCTGGGCTTTCTTCTGCGCCAGCTGGGCTTTCTTCTTCACCAGCTTGGTTTCCTCCTGGGCCAGCTGGGCTTCCTTCTGGGCCAGCTGGGCTTCCTTTGGGGCCAGCTGGGCTTCCTCCTGGGCCAGCTGGGCTTCCTTCATGGCCAGCTGGGCTTCCTCCTGGGCCAGCTGGGCTTCCTCCTGGGCCAACTGGGCTTCCTTCTGGGTCAGTTGGGCTTCCTCCTGGGCCAGCTGGGCTTCCTCCTGGGCCATCAGGGCTTTCAGCTGGGCCAGCACGGCCTCCTTGACCACCTGCTTGGCTTTAATTTCCATAAGCTGCAGTGTCTCGGTGTTCTTCCGGTCCACCTGCTCTCTCTTCTTTGCCAATTGGATTTCTATGCCTGGCTGCTTGTCTTCCTTGAGCACCAGTTTGGCTTCCTTCTGGGCCAGCTGGGATTTCTCCTGCGCCAGTTTGGCTTCCTTCTGCTCCAGCTGGGCTTCCTTCTCACTCAGTTGGGTTTCCTTCGGCGCCAGCTCAATCTCCCAGCCTTTCCTCTGCTTGTTTTTTTCTGGCACTTCATCCCGCTCTTTTTTAAGGCTCATTGGTTGTTTCCTTTGTCGGAAATAGAACCGTCACCGTCCAAGAAGTCCCACTGCTCCGGGTACGGCGTAGGTCTTGATATCGCGGAATTGCGCAGCTACGATGGGCTTAGCTTATCTGTGAGAGAAATGGAAAGTACGGTCAAATGGTGCCAGGGAGCGACCGGGAAGGCTAAAGTTCCCTCGGTGCCTGCAGGTGTTTCTGGGAGCACAAGCATCTTGCCTTTCCAGGCGCTCTGTACATCCCCGACCAAACTCTCTGGAAGCAGACATCGTCAGCCTGGCAAAGGCAGAGGCAGAGCGGAGCCCTGGGTGCCCCAGGGCCGTTTCCCAGCACGCAGGGCCCCATGCGGTCCCGCAGCAAAGCCAGAGCTGAGCCGGGGCACAGCTGCCACCCTGTAGGTGCTCGCCCTGCACCCCCAGCCTCTTCCACTCCCTTCTGGCAGGGCCGCAATCCAGCCCAAGGGGCACACCTGACACCAAGGCGTGGCCAGAAAGCTGCCGCTAGGACAGGAGACCTTCCCAGCTGGCTGAAGGATCCCTGCAGGAGCTCCGGTGGCATTAGGACACCAAGGGGAGAGCAGGGCTCAGGCAGGGCTCCCGCTCGGTCTCTGACTGCGCTTGCGGAAACCTGTGGGCAAACACCCGGGAGATGAGGACAAGAAGGAACGCGCACGCTTGCCTACCTTCCCAGCAACCCAAAAAGCAACCCAAGGAAAGTCAGCTTCAGCTCCTTGTTCTCAGCAGGCTCCCAGAGCCCTCTGAAGCTACGCGGCTTCTCCTGACAGGACAAGCTGCCCTCCCTGGACACATCCTTCCCAGGTCAGGCACGTTTGCAGCACGCGGTTCCCAGAGCAGCCACACAAGTTATTCTCAAGGGGCGGGGGGGCGGGGGGGGTGTCCTACCCTGGAGACTGAACGCGAGCAGTGACTGCACAGAAGGGACACAGACAGAGCTGACCTACCCTGGCCGTGAGGCAGAGTTTCCTCTCCAGCAGAAGGGGCAGCGGGCTCTGCGAGGCCCGAACGGCGGTGCCTTGGCTTTTCACGCACAAGGAAGGCGCTGGCAGCTGCCAGCAGAGACGCCACCTGTCTCCTCCCGCTGCTCCTGGAGACTGAGGCCAGAGAGCGCTTGGCCCTGGGGGCAGAGCGGTCTCCTAGGAGACCGGTCGGTGTCACAGAGGGGGACATCGGAGAGGGTGACATCAGCGAGGGGGACAGCACAGAGGTCACTGGCCAGCCTGTAAATGGCCCACAAGCAGTGCCTCCCACCCTCTGCCTTCCCAGAGCGTCCATCGGCCACGAGTGCTGGGAGCCGCGCGCGTGCGAGAGAGCAGAGGCCAAGCTGGGGCCACGCGGTCTCTCTCCTCCCTGGGCTGGCAGAGCTGCCCTGGGGGCTGCAGAGGGCTCACCCCTGCCCCTCGCTCTGCCTCCTCTACAGCCTCCTCCAAGGGACACCTCTCCCGGGCCCCGGGGATGCCCCAGACCCTGCGGCCCCTCAGGGCTCTACGGCCCCTGCAGGACGGACCCAGCGGCCGGGCAGCCGGGCAGGGCGGGCAGCGAGAGCTGCTGGGGACAAGGGGGTTTCTGCTTTGGGTCTCTCGAAAGCAATAAAATCCCTTTCCTCTTGCTCTTGTTCCATTTTTTAAGCAAGGTTGATTTGCAAACCGACCCGGGAGCTTCCCCTCCGCGGGGAAGGGCCATGGGGGGTGGCACAGGGACAGGGGGACATCAGCTGCATCAATCCCAGCCCCCAGTTCCACTTTCCCCTTCCTGGAGGGAGGAGAGCAAAGGAGGACGGGCTAAAGGGGGGGCGGGGGTTCGGGGAGGGAGGTTGTACAAGCTGTGGCTGATCTTGGGGTCCCCAGGACTGCTGTTCCGACAGCCAGAGCTGAAGGTGACAAAGGGATTGCTTAGGGTTTGTTCCGTTTCAATCAATCCAATTCTCTACCCTGTTCTTCTTCCTGTAATTGTTTTAATCCAGACTGTTTGCAGACTGACCCCCCAGGTGTCCCCCCTCCTGGTTGCCCCAGAGGCGAGACACCCTCTTTGTCTCACTTGGCTCCTTCAGAAGCTCCTCACTCATCCCGGCCGGCCGTCTGCCCCTGCGGCTCGTCTTACGGCTCATCGGGACAGCCTGCTCCTGCGCCTTCAAGATTTCCTTCTGCAAGGACCCCCAGCCTTCCTGACCCCCCAGGCTTTGAAGGACTATTTCCCAGGGTTCTCTCCTGACTCGTTCCTTAAGGAATCCAAAATCCGCCCGCCCAAAGTCCAGCGTGGACGTCCTGTTCGTGCCCTTCCTCATTTCCCTCTTTATGGAAAACTCTCTTATCTCGTGGTCACCTTCTGCGCAGCACGGACTTTAGTCTCCCTCTTCTCCATTCCTTGTCCAGCTGGCAAAGCACCTTCGGCAGAGACGGCAGGGAGGGACACGGGGAGGCAGGTGCTGACGTGGGGAACGTGGGGACAGGGGTTGGCCTAAGGCCCCTTGTGGGTGCTGCCACCCCGGGGACGGCTCCTGCCTACCTGCAGCTGCGCCTGCTGCCGCTTGTCGCCCGGCTGGGTGTCCTGCAGCCGCTGCAGCCGCTCCTGCAGCTGCTGCTGGGCTCGGCCTCGCAGCCTCCCCTGCTCCAGCAGCGCGGTGCACGGCTCCACCCGCTCATAGATTTTGGCCCGCAGCTTCTCCTTGGCCTCCTGGGGGGACGTGCGAGAGTCGGCCAGGCTGGAGGGCAGGGCTCACCGGGCCCCCGCGGGAGGAGGGGGTCCTGCCAGGGAAACTGCCCTCAAGGGAGAGCTGGGGACACTGGCACCTTGCTCCACGCTGCGCCCTGTCCTACCCAGCGTCCCCGCAGCCCCACCCCGCTGCCAGCAGCCCCTACCTGCCAGACCCTGCCGCTACCTCCGCGCTCTTCCTGGCCAAAGCCACGGCCAAGTGCTTCTGCGCGCCGCCCAGCCGGGAGATGGGGAGCTTGTGGCGCCGTGGGCAGGAGAGCAGAGAGCACATCACCCCCAGCCTGGCGACGCTCACGGCCCAGCGCTGCCCTGCACCGCCTGCTCCTGGAGAGGACCTGTGCAGGAGCTGGCTCTGCAGGCCCAGCGCCGTGCAGGGGGGACAGCAGATGCACCTGCTGGTACCTCCTGGGCAGCGCGGAGGGCACGGACATCTGCCTGCGCCGCCTCCCGCAGCGGGGGCAGCAGCTCTCTCTTCTTCCTCAGCTTCGCGTCACACACCTGGGTGCTGCCGGGGCGGCTGCTCGGGCTCTTTGGGCACAAGGGGCACTGCTGGTTTCCAGCTGGGCACGTGGAGCCTCCGAGAGGGGCCTGTGGGGAGAGAAGGCTGCTGAGGCTTCAGCTGCACAGGGGACACCGGCACTCTTGTGCACGCCACGGAGCTGGCACAGCTCCCCGGCCAGGGGTGGCAGTTGCTGGAACAGCTTGGCCGAGGGGGACGGGAGCCCCTTAGGGCAAAACTGAGCAGGGGGATTTCTGCGGGCAGGTTCCCTGTCAGGAGCGGGCGCTGGCGCCAGCTCCCGAGAAGAAGGCGCCAGAGTTCAGACACCAATTCAAGCCCCTGACAGCAGCCCTGGGGCATGGCTGCCCCACTGCTTTGGCTCCTTAACCCAATGGGGAGGCAATTGAACTCCAGGGGGGTTTCTTCTCCTCTTAAGCTTTGCCAGGCTGCAGCGAGAGGAGCAGCGAGTCCCCGTGCCTGCCAACGCCATCCCTGCCCCCGTTACACTGCCAACGCTCCCCTAGAGAAGCGGCCACCTGCACAAGTCCCTTGGAGCAAGGAGCCCCCGGAGCCAGCTCTCTGTGCACTCCCCGCGAAGCTTTGGCTGCAACTCGTCCCGCAGACGGGGTTCGGCCACGGAAAGCCTGCGCCAGCTGGAGCTGCGGCTTCACAAACCTCCCTGAGCCCCTGTGGCCGTCAGGGAGCCCCTGTGGACCTTGGGAGGCCTCTATGGAACTGGGGGCCCTTATGGATATCACGGAGCCCCTATGGACCTTGGAGCCCCCTACGGATGTCGGGGAGCCCCTATGGACCTTGGAGTCCCCTACGGATGTCAGGAAGGCCCTATCAACCTTGAGGTCCCCTATGGATGTTGGGGAGTTCCTATAGAATTTGGAGTCCATTTTGGTTCTCAGGGAGCCTCTAGGGACTTTGGGGTCTCCAATGGATGTTAGGGACACCCTATGGACTTCGACGTCCCCTATGGATGTCGGGGAGCTCCTATAGAGTTTGGAGTCCATATTGGCTCTCAGGGAGCCTCTAGGGACTTTGGGGTCTCCAATGGATGTTAGGGACACCCTATGGACTTCGGGGTCCCCTATGGATGTCCTGGAGCTCCTATAGAACTTGGGGTCCCCTATGGATGTTTGGGAGCCCCTATGGACGCTGGGGGGTCCCTCTCACCTGAAGAGCCCACACGTGTCGGCCACCACGAGTTTGATGCTGCAGCTGTGGCAGAAATCCCACACCCAGAGCTGCTCCTCCAGTGGCAAACTGGTCAGCACCACCACCTGTTGGCACCGCAGCCGGCTGTCAGTCTGGACGGCTGTCCCTCTGTCTGCCCAGCCAGCCAGCCCTCTGCTTGTCTCTCTGTCTGTCCACCCATCCCTCTGCACTTCCATCTGTCTGTCCCTCTGTCCAGCCATCTGCCCACCCACTCGTCCACCCCTGTCTGTTCACCTGTCTGCCCCCCCATCTGTACATCCCCCACTCTCTCTGTCCTTCTGTCCATCCCATCTGTCTGTCCGTTCATGTGTCTGCCCATGTGTTTGTCCATCTATCCACCCGTCTGCCTTCTGTCCATCTGTCCCTGTGTCCGGCTCCGGGAGAAGGCAGACGGACAAGGAGAGCACGGCAGGGGTGGAGGGATTCTGGGGGTCCCCAGGAGGGGAAGAGGGGATCCAGGCAGATGTTGGGGTCCCAGGCAGAGCTGGGAGGGGGGAGTGAGATACTGGGGGTCCCATACACATACTGGGAGGTCCCATTGCAGGAGTGGATTAATTACCCCAAGGGGGGCATTTAGCTCCCCTGGGAACCCCATCACCCTAAAAAAGAACCCCCCCATGGGGGCTAATTAACCCGAGATTAATTAATCCCCTCTCCGGTTAATTAGTAGCCCAGTGTGGAGCACTCAGTTGCCCTAATGAACCCCAGCAAGGACTGCGGGGGCAGATTAATGACCCCAAGGGGGGCACTGAGCTCCCCTGGGAACACAGTCACCCCAGAGAAGGAATCCTCATGGCCGCTAATTACACCCAGCAGTAATTCACCAGTGCCCACTTTCAGTAAGTAATTAACATTAATTACCCTGGGCGGGGGGGCACCTGTCTCCCCTTACACGCCCCGAGAAAGATGGCAGGGGCAGATGAATCACCTCAAGGGGGGCATTGGGCTCTTGGCCACCTCCCCCCTGAGCCTGCGCAGCCCCGACACCAGCACGTTCGACGTCTGCATCCGCTTCATCGCCTCACGGCCCAGCACGGACCTAGGGGGACACCGGGGGTCCAAAGTCCATGAGGGGCCCCCCAAAGCCACAGGGACCCCCAGGAGGAACCCCGGCATCCAGGGAACTCCTCACGTCTACACCAACCCTCCCCAAGTCAATAGGGACCCGCAAATACATGGGCTCCCCCAAGTCCATAGGGAACCTCTCAAACATTTGGCACCCCCCTAAAATCCATAGGGACACCCCCGAGCCCATGTGGACTCCCAGGGGGAACCCTGACACTCTGGGAGACCCCAGCTGCACAGGAACACCCCCTCCCACCCCGAGTCCTTAGGGACTCCTCCTCCAAATCCATGGGGGGCACCTCAGCTCCACAGAGAGGGTCCCCCAAATTTCACCAAATTCCCTCCAATTTCTCCAAATTACCTCTAAATTCCCCCTCAATTTCCACAAAATCCCCAAATTTTTTCAAATTTCCCCTAAATCTCCCCAAATGCCCCCTAAATTCTCCCAAATTCCCACCACTTCCCCCCAAATTTCCACAAATTCCACTCAAATTCCTCCAAATTTCTTCAAATTTCCCAAAATTTCCCCCAAAATGTCTTCAGTTTTCCACAAATTCCCCCAAATTTCACCCAAATTCCTTCAAATTCCCCCACATGTCCCCAAATTACCCCTAAATTTTCCATAAATTTCTCTAAATTTATCAAAATTATCTCTACATTCCCCCTAAATTTCCCAAAATTTCCCCCCAATTTTTTCATATTTCTACGATTTCTCCCAAATTTCCCAGTAGTCCCCCTAAATTTCCCCTAAATGTCCCAGTTCCCACCAGTTCCCCTCATATTTCCCCAAATTCCCCCAAACCTTTTCAAATTTCCACAATTTCCCTGAAATTTCCCCAAAATTTCCCCAAATTTCTTCAAATTCTCCCAAATTCCACCCAAGTTCCCCCTAAATTCCCCCAAATTTGCCCTAAATTCCCCCCAATTCCCCCTAAATTCCCCCGATTTGCCCTCAGTCGCCCCCTTTGCCCCTGCCCACCGGGTGCCCCCTGCGGGGGTGCCACACTCACGCCAGCCCGTCCAGCGCCGTCGTCAGCAGGCGCCGCCCGAGCGCCGTCAGCGCCGTCACTGCCTGCCCCGACACCTGGGGGGGAGGGGAAGTGACGTCACGATCCCCCCCATTGCCCCTCCCCCCCCGCAGAGTGTGGGGGGTCCGTGTCCCCCCCGTCACCCGGCGTTTGATCCAGGGGTGCCCCCATTCCTGCAGCAGCCAGAGGGTCCCACCAGAGCGGGAGAGGAACAGCCCGGCGCCTGCAGAAACCCCCAAATCAGCCAAATCCCCCCCACAATAACCCGAACCACACAAATTTACCCCAAAATCACCCCCAAACTGCCCCGAATCACCCCAAATTGTCAAAATTTTCCCCAGCTTTTCATCAATTTTCCCAAATATTCCTCCATTTCCCCAAAATTTCCTCAATTTTCTCCAAATTTTCATCCGTTTTCTCCAAATTTTCATCCTTTTTCCCCAAATTTTCATCCGTTTCCCCAAATATTCCCGAGTTCTCTTCCATTTTCCCAAGTTTTCCGGATGGAAACTGGGAGACCTGGTGACCAACCGGCTGGAGGCGGGTAGACCTGGGGACCAGATGGAGGCGGATAGACCTGGCGACCGACTATCGTGGCTTGAATGAGGTGACTCCACCGCTGAGCGCCGCTGTGCCAGACATGTTGGAACTCCAGGAGGAACTGGAATCCAAGGCAGCGAAGTGGTACGCCACGACTGACATTGCTGATGCGTTCTTCTCCATTCCCAGAGCTGCAGAGCGCGGGCCGCAGTTCGCCTTCACCTGCAGGGGCGTGCAATACACCTGGAACCCATTGCCCCAGGGCTGGAAACGTAGTCCCACCATCTGTCAGGGACGCATTTACGAAGCAAGACTTGCTTTTGCAGACCTAGGATGGTGTTCCGGGCAGTGGCGGGAGGCACCGGATATGTCTCCAGCCATCCGGTACTTGCTTCCACCACGGTGAGCACATAGCGCTAACCTTGGCGGCTCTGCGGCACGGTGATCTATTTCCCCAAATTCCCACAGATTTTTTCAAATTTCCCCTGAGTCTCCCCAAATGCCCCCTAAATTTTCCCAAATTCCCACCAGTTCACCCCAAATTTCCCCAAATTCCACCCAAATGCCTCCAAATTTCCCCCAAAATTTCCCAAAATTTCCCCCAAATTTCCCAAAATTCCTTCAAATTTTCACAAATTTGGTTCCTTCTCCGGGCACTCTCCAGTAGCTGTAGATTCTTTATAGATTCTGTATAGAGCCCCTACTGCGCCCCTTAAGTCCCTCCTTGGAGACTCTTATAGAGCCCCCACAGCGCCCTTCATTCCCCCCTATGGAGACTCCTATAGAGCCCCTTCTACAACCCTGAAGTCCCTCCTATGGAGCCTTCTGCAGAGCCCGTGCTGCGCCCCTTAAGTCCGTCCGTGGAGTCCCTTATAGAGCCCCTACTGCGCCCCTTACGTCCCTCTGTGGAGACCCTTACAGAGCCCCTACATCGCCCTTATGTCCCCCCTATCGAGCCTCCTATAGAGCCCCTACTGCGCCCCTTAAGTCCCTCCATGGAAACTCTTACAGAGCCCCTATAGTGCCCAAGTTCCCCCCTATGCAACCTTCTGTAGATCCCCTACTGTGCCCATTAAGTTCCCCCATGGAGACTCCTATAGAGTCCCTTCTGCGCCCTTAAGTCCATCCATGGAGATTCTTATAGAGCCCCTACAGCCCCTTTCATTCCCCCCTATGCAGCCTCCTATAGAGTCCCTACTGCGCCCTCAAGTCCCTCCATGGAGACTCCCATACAGCCCCTAGAGTGCCCTTCATTCCCCCCTATGGAGACTCCTATAGAGCCCCTTCTACACCCCTGAAGTCCCTCCTACGGAGCCTTCTGCAGAGCCCCTACTGCACCTCTTAAGTCCACCCATGCAGTGTCTTATAGAGCGTGCTTAAGTCCCTACATGGAGACCCTTATAGACCACGTACAGCACCCTTAATTCCCACCTAAACCGCCTCCTATAGAGCACCTACTGCGCCCATTAAGTCCCTCTATGGAGACTCTTATAGAGCCACTACTGCGCACTTAAGTCCCTCCATGGAGACTCTTCTAGAGACCCTACAGCGACCTTCTTTCCCCCCTATGGATCCTACTATAAAACCCCTACTGCGCCCTTGAGTCCTCCCACAGAGACTCCTATAGAACCCCTACTGCGCCCTTAAGTATCCCAATGGAGACCCTTATAGAGCCCCGACTGCGCCCTTCAGTCCCTTCATGGAGATTATTATAGAGCCCCTATAGCACCTTTCATTCCCCCCTATGGAGCCTTCTATAGAGCCCCTACTGCGACCCTTAAGTCCCTCCATGGTGACTCTTATAGAGCCCCTACAGCCCGCTTCATTCCCCCCTACGGAGCCTCCTATACAGCCCCTACTGCGACCCTTAAGTCCCTCCATGGAGACTCTTATAGAGCCCCTACAGCGCCCATAAGTCCCCCCATGGAGACTCCTATAGAACCCCTATTGCGCCCCAGAAGCCATCTATGGAGACTCATATAGAGCCCCTACAGTGCCCTTCATTCCCTCCTACGGAGATTACAATAGAGCCCCTTCTGCGCCCCTTAAGTCCCCCTGTGGAGACACTTACACAGCCCCCACTGTGCCCCTTAAGTGCCCCCTATGGAGCTACTGCCCCCTTACCTCTCCCCATGGAGACACTTAGAGAGCCCTTACAGCACCCTTCATTCTCCCCTAGGGAGCATCCTATAGAGCCCATACTGCGCCCCTAAACTCCCCCATGGAGACTCTAATAGAGCCCATACAGCGCCCTTCATTCTCCCATAAGGAGCCTCCTATATAGCCCCAACTTCACCCTTTACGTCCCCCCATGAAGACTCTTATAGAGCCCCTGCTGCGCCCTTAAGTCCCTCCATGGAGACTCTTATAGAGCCCCTACAGCGCCCTTCATTCCCCTCTATGGAGCCTCCCATAGAGCCCATACTGCGCCCCTTAAGTCCGCCTAAGGAGACTCATATAGAGCCCTGATAGCGCCCTCTATTCCCCCATAGGCAACCTCTTACAGAGCCTCTAGTGCGCCCCTTAAGTCCCCCCATGGAGAAAATTATAGAGCCTCTACTGCGCCCTTAAGCCCCCCCAAAAACCCTCTTATAGAGCCCCTACTGTGACCCTCATTCCCCCCTCTGGAGCCTTGTATAGAGCCCCTATTGCACCCCTTAGGTCCCCCCATGGAGACACTTATAGAGCCCCTATTGCACCCCTTAAGTCCCCCCATGGAGACACTTATAGAGCCCCTATTGCACTCCTTAATTCCCCCCATGGAGACCCTTATAAAGCCCCTACTTCGCCCTCATGTCCCTCCATGTAGACTCTTAAAGAACGTCTACTGCCTCTTAAGTCCCTCCATGGAGACTCTTATAGAGCCTTTACTGTGCCCTTCAGACCCCTCATGGAGGCTCTTACAGAGTCCCTACCACACCCTTACTTCCCCCCTATGGAGACTCTTAGAGAGCCCGTACTGCGCCTCTAAACTCTGCCCACGGTTACTCTTATACTGCCCCTACAGCACCTTTCATTCCCCCCTTTGGAGCCTCCTATAGAGCCCCTACTGCGCCCTTAAGTCCCCCCATGGAGAATCTTATAGAGCCCCTACTGCACTCCTTAAATTTCCTCCGTGGAAATTCTTTTAAAGCCCCTACTGTGCCCTTCATTCCCCCCTATGGAGCCTTGTATAGAGCCCCTACTGCGGCCCTGAAGTCCCCCCATGGAGACATTTAGAGAGCCCCTACAGCACCTTTGGTTCCCCCCTATTCAGCCTCCTGTAGAGCCCCTACTGCGCCCCTTAAGTCTCCCCATGGAGACTCTCATAGAGCCCCTACTGATCCCTTAATTTCCTCCAAGGAGAATCTTATAGAGCCCCTACTGCGGCGTTCATTCCCTCCTACGGAGCCTTGTATAGAGCCCCTACTGCGCCCCTAAGTCCCTCCATGGAGATGCTTATAGAGCCCTTACTGCGCCCCTTAAGTCCCTCCATAGAGATGCTTATAGAGCCCTTACTGCGCCCCTTAAGTCCCTCCATAGAGATGCTTATAGAGCCCCTACTGAACTCCTTAATTCCCCCAGTGGAGACTCTTATAGAGCACATATAGCGCCCTCCATTCCCCCTTATGCAGCCTCCTGTAGAGCCCTTACTGCGCCCCTAAAGTCCCCCCATGGACACTCCTATAGAGCACCCACTGCCCCCTTAAGTTCCTCCATTGAGAATCTGATAGATACCCTACAGCACCCTTCATTCCCCCCTATGGAGCCTCCTATAGAGCCCCTACCGCAACCATTAAGTCCCCCCATGGAGACTCTTATAGAGCCCCTACTGCGCCCTTAATTTCCACCGTGAAGACTCTTATAGAGCCCATACAGCGCCCTTCATTCCGCCCTATGGAGCCTCCTATAGAGCCCCTACTGGAACCCTTAATTCCTTTTGGGGGGGGGCGTGGGGGGGGGGGGGCACTCACGGTCATGGCCGACGTCAGGGAAGGCAAGGAGCGCGGGGCGTCCTGGGCGCGGCTCCCCCTGCGCCGTCACCAGCGCCACCCCGAAGGGCGTCCCCGTCAGCGTCGCCTGCGGCCAGGGGCAGCGCCGAGAGGGTCATCCAACAGGGCACAATCGCCACCCAAAACTCCCAATTTCAGCCCAAAATGTCACAATTTTAGACCCAAAATTGCACAATTTCCACCCAAAATTACCCAGTTTCAACCCAAAATTCCAAATTCCCACCCTGAATTCCCCAATTTTCACCCCAAATTCTCAATTTCCACACAAAATGCCCAATTGTGACCAAAAATTCCCAAATTTCAACCCAAAATTCCCAAATTCAACCAGTAATTCCAAAATTTCCACCCAAAAGTCCGCAATTTCCACCCAAAATCTCCAATTTCTACCCCAAAATGCCCAATTTGACCCAAATTCCCCAATTTCAACCCCAAATTCCCCAATTTCCACCCAAAATCCCTGATTTCCACCCAAAATTTCAGTTTTCACCCCAAATTCTCAATTCCCAAACCAAATTCCCCAATTCCCACCCCAAATTCCCCAATTTCACCCAAAACACCCAATTTCCAACCCTAATTTCACAATTTCCACCAAAAATGCCCATTTTTCACCGACAAGTCCCAATTTACACTCAAAATTTCACAATTTGGACCCAAAATTACCAATTTCCACCCCAAATTCCCCAATTTTCACACAAAAGGCAAAATTTGGACCAAAATTTCTCAAATTTCAACCCAAAATTCCCCAATTTTGACCCCCAAATTCCCAAGTTTTGCCCCAAATTGAACCAAGTTTGACCCCAAAATCCCATTTGACGCCAAAATTCCCCAATTTCCCCCAATTTTCCCAAAATTGCCCTTGTTTGCCCCCATTTCCCCTTCCCCCCCCCCCCGGGCTCACCTTGCTGGGTGGGGGAGGGGCAGCCTCGTGCAGCTCCATCTGGGGGGGAGGGGCCCCGAGGGGGGAAATTTGGGGCAAAACGGGGAATTTTAGGGAAAGCCGGGGAAAATTTGGGAAAAAAATAGAAATTTTAGGGAAAACGAAGGATCTTGAGGGAAAGGAAGGGATTTTAGGACACAACAAGGATTTGGGGGGAGGGCCAGCTGAGGGGGGGGCAGGGGACCAGCATCTGTGGGTCAGGGACCCCCATCTGTGGGGCAGGAACCCCATCTATAGGGCTGGGACCCCCGTAAGTGGGGCAGGGACCCCAATCTATGGAGCGGGGACCCCCATCTATGGGCCGGGACCCATCTATGGGGCAGGCACCCCCATCTATGGGACTGGGACACCTATCTGTGGGACAGGGATCCCGATCTATGGGGCAGGGACCCCCATCTATGGGGCTGGGACCCCCATCTCTGGGGCAGGGACCCCTATATATGGGGATGAGACACCTATCTGTGGGACAGGGACCCTGATCTATGGGGCAGGGACCCCGATCTGTGGGGCAGGGACTCACTATCTGTGGGGCTGGGACCCCTATCTGTGGGGCTGGGACCCCCATCTGTGTGGAGGGACCCCTATCTATGGGGCTCGGACCCCCATCTCTGGGGAGGGGACCCCCATCTGTGGGGCACGGACCCTGATCTATGGAACTGGGACCCCCACCTATGGGGCGGGCACCCCGATCTGTGGGGCTTGAACCCTCATCTGTGGGGCAGGGACCCCGTCTATGGAACCGGACCCCATGTGTGGGGCAGCCCCTCACTTGTGCCCGCAGCCTCGGACCGAGCAGCCCCAGCGCCTCCCCCAGCGGCGCCGCCGCCGCGAGACACGGCGGGGGAGGGGGGGGAGGGGGGTGTCAGTCAGGCACCTCACGGCCAATCAGAGAGGCGGCAGCTTCCCGCCCCCCGCGGGACACGCCCAATCGCCGTGCCGCAGCCAATCAGAGCCTTCCATCCCTCCCGCCCCTCGGCAGCCACGCCCCCCCCCTTCCCGCCCTTTGCTCGGCTTTGTCCACCGCGGGCGGGAGAACAAAGGCCCCTCTGGGAGCCGGGGCAGCCCCCGCCTCCACCCCAAGGTGAGCGGATCCTCACGAGCCCCCCGAGTGGGCCGTGACACCCCCGCACCCCCAAACTCCCCTCTACCCCCTCCGGACCCACACAAATCCCTGGCCCCCCCACCCCCGACCAGACCCCTCCGACCAGACCTTTCCAACCCCCCCGGCCGCAAAATGGCCGCAGCCCCCACAACCCCCCTCCCCCAGCTCCACAAGAATCCCTCACCCCCAGCCCCCTCCCCCACCCCAACCAGCCCCCTCCGACCCCCCCGCCGCAAAATGGCCCCAACCCCCCTCCAGTTCCACACAAATCCTGCAGCCCCTCCCAAACAACCCCCCCCAACCAGACCCCTCTGAGCAGACCTTTCCAACCCCCCCGGCCGCAAAACGGCCCCAGCCCCCGCTCTAACCCACCCGACTCCCCCCAAACACTCCCTTCCCCTAAATGCCCCCCGCCCTAAGCCCCCCCAAATGCCCCCTGGCCCCAGTTCCACGCAAATCCCGCCCCCCCTCCCAAACAGCCCTTCCCAATCAGATCCCTTCGACCAGAAATTTCCAACCCCCCCGGCCGCAAAATGGCCCCAACCCCCACAACCCCCCTTCCCCCAGCTCCACATAAATCCCTCACCCCCACCCCAGCTCCCTCCCCCCCCTAAGCAGCCCCCTCCAACCCCCCACCCTGCCGCAAACTGGCCCGAACCCCCCCCAATGCCTTCTACCCCCAGTTCCACACAAATCCCGCCCCCCCTCCCAAAGAGCCCCCCCATCAAACAGCCCCACCCACCCAGACCCCTACGACCCCCCCGGCTGTAAAATGACCCCAACCCTCCCTCTAACTCACCCGACTCCCCCAAACACTGCCTTCCCCTAAATGCCCCCCGCCCCAACCCCCCCCAAATGCCCCCTTCACCCCTGGGCCCCCCTCCCCCACCCCTCCAGCCCTACAACCCCCCCGCTTCTTTAAACCCTCCCCCCTTCCATCCCCCCCGCACCCCAGGGGGCACTGGGACGTGGAGATCTCCCCCTGAGATGCCAACACCGCGTCCCTCTCCCCAGCCTGTGGCAACCCGTGCCCCACGGAGGAGAACCTCTAGGAGCCCCTGGAGCCTCCCACCACCATCCCCAGCCAGAAGGCTTCACCGCACCAGCCGGGTACAACTGGGGCACCTCCAGAAGGACCAAGCCATGCTGAGAGGAAACCTGGTGCCACCAGGCAGCGCCCGAGCCAGGGCTTGGTTCCCGCTCACCCACCCTGCGCAGCGCCCCCGAGACGCTCCAAGGAGAAGCTGGTGCTGCTGGGCACCACGGCCCTGGGCATCTCCGTGCTCGTCAACATCCTCCTCCTCGCCTTCGCGTCACGGCAGCGTGAGCGGGGGAGCTCCATGGGGCCTTCTTCCACCTGGGGAGAAGACGCTGCGGGGCAGAGGTAAGGTTCTTGGGGGTCACCATGGGGCTCTGACGGCTCAGCACCCTCCAACGTCACCCCAACAGCTCTGGGTGGCCTCTAGGTGTCCCCCCAGTTGCGACTCTGATGGAAGAACTGGAGGCAGAGAAGATGAAGGAGATGCCAAATGTGGGTGAGTGTCACCCGCCCATCCTCCCTTCCCATGGTGACACCCATGGCCATGTCCCCAACCCTGTGTTTCCCACTCGTCCACCTCTTCTGTGGTGACACCATGAATGTGTCCCCAGTCCCATGTGTCCCCCTCCATTCCCATGCTGACACCCACGAATGTGTTCCCAGTCCCTATGTGTCCCCCTCCATCCGTCCTTCCTGTGGTGACGCCATGGATGTGTCCCCAATCCCCGTGTGTCCCCATCCATCCTGTGTTTCCATGGTGACACCCATGGACGTGTCCCCAAGCCCATCTGTCCATCTCCATCCTCCCTTCCCATGGTGACACCAGCCCCTGTGTGTCCCCAACCCTGTGTGTGTCCCCACCAGCCTCCCGCTCCTTCCTGCTCTACGAGAAGCACCGCAAGTGCATGGCGGCCACGGGGCTCCAGCTGACGGCCACCACGTGCCGACTCGATGCCACGGCCCAACGCTTCCAGTGGTTGCCTGATGGCCGCCTGCAGGGCTGTGAGAGTCACCGCGGCGACACGGCTGCCCGCCCGCAAGGACAACCTGTCCCTGGTGAGGTTGGAGCTGTGCCGGGAGGACAAGGCGAGGCAGCATTGGGAGTGTCGCCGTGGTGGCCTCTTGGCGTTGGCCAGACACGACCTCTACTCAACTACGGCAACAACGTGCAGCAGGCGGTGATGCTCTACAGCGGGGACTGTTGAGTGGAGCCGGTGGGTTGTCCACGGGAGCAAGGATGACGTCTGCTCCCGCTGCTGTGAGTGCCAACACCTTCATCTTAGGTGTTCCTCTGGGAAGCACCAACCTGTGGCCTCTGCGCTTGGGAAGATGATGGAATCGTGGCACGGGTTGGGTAGGAAGGGACCTCAAAGATGATGGAATCATGGAATGGGAGCGTGAAGGGACGCTGGGAAGAGGGGGAACTGGGTGCACTGGAGGTACTGGGAGCTAATGGGGTCAACGGGGGGCACTGGAGATAGTGGGAGAGAACTAGGGGGCACTGAGATTGGGGACACTGGGGGAACTGGAATCACTGGGGGCACTGCTGCCCCACACGCCTCACCAGGGTAAGCTCCCACATGCGCTGGCAGAGGTGCCACAAGGTGGTGGCATCTCAGAGCAGCTCCCAGGTCACCTCGCAGAGGGTTCCGCCGATGGCATGGCGGAGGTGTACCAACTCATCCCAGGGCCCCGGGTGCTTGTGCGGGCGGTGAGGCTGGGGCCGGCAGTGAGCTGGGGCCCCACAGAGCAGCCCCCTCCTCCCCCACAGCGACCGCCACCTGGCACCCCATGACTACACAGGCCATTGAGGGGTGCTGGCATCAGTGGGGGCTCGGGGAGTGCTGAGGACACTGGGATCAGTGGTGGCTCGGGGGGCACTGAGGACACTGGGATCAGTGGGGGCTCGGGGAGCACTGAGGCCACTGGGGATCAGTGGGGGCTCGGGGAGCACTGAGGACACTGGGATCAGTGGGGGCTCGGGGAGCACTGAGGCCACTGGGGATCAGTGGGGGCTCGGGGAGCACTGAGGACACTGGGATCAGTGGGGGCTCGGGGAGCACTGAGGCCACTGGGATCAGTGGGGGCTCGGGGAGCGCTGAGGCCACTGGGATCAGTGGGGGCTCGGGGAGCACTGAGGACACTGGCAGCACTGGGGGGTTCTGGAGGCACTGGGAGCAGTGGGGGTACTGGAGGCACCGGGGATATTCGGAGACCCTGAGAGGGCACTGGGGGTACCGGGAGCACTGAGGGCAGTGGGGCCGCTGGGAGCAGTCGGGACAGTGGGAGCTTTGGGAGCACTAGCCCCCCCCGCCCCAGCCCCACTCCACCCCACAGGCCCCCCACCCTTGCCGCCCCACCAGCCTCCCCAGGCTCAACGTCCAGGCGGGCTGGCGGAGCTCCTGCAGGGCGGTGTTGGCAAGCAACACTGCCCGGGTCAGCTCGTGCAGAGCTTCACAGCTGCCAACCCTGAGCTGGACCAGGTCTTCCGGGGGATCCTGGGGGGGCCAGGGAGCTGGGGGCCGGCACCTCCCGGGGCGAGAGGAATGACGCAAAGACCCCCTTGTGCACCCCCATTTGTGACCCTCCCGCACTCCCTGCCCCCCAGCGTCCCCTGTCCCCCCAAAACCCCTCTGCCCTCCCGTACCCCCCCAAACCCGTGCCCCTCTGCCAGAGGCACCCAAACACGCCAACCTCAGCACCCCTCATCAATCCATCAGCCCCTCAGACTTCCCCAAACCCCCTCAAATGTGCCCCTAAATCCCCCTGCATCCCCAAACACCCCCTCACCCCGTGCCCTCCATGCCCCCCGTGTCCCCATCACCCCGTGCTCCCGCAGGCACAGCAGGTTCCAGTCTTCGGGGCGGCGCTGCAGCAGCTGGAGCAGAGCCTCCCGGTCAGCGTGTGGCAGGGAGGATACGGGGGTCACCCCATAGGGGCTGTGGGAGCACTGGGAGGGACACAGGGGCCACGGGGTCAGGTGGGCACAGGGGTTGAGCTCACAGGACTCATGAGGGGCACAGGAGTCCCAGGGGACCCCCCAAGCACCCCATCAACCCAGCAGCCCCCCAGACCTTTCCAACCCCCCCCAAACCCTCTCAAATGTGCCCATAAATCCCCCTGCACCCGCAGGCGCAGCAGCTCCCGGCCCTCGGGGAGAGCCCCTTCCTCCCCCTGTGGCACGGGGGTCACGGGGGGTCACCAGGGTCATGGGGATATGGGGTCACGGGGTCTGGGGGCTATTGAAAACCAGCTCAAAGACACCCCAGTCCTTGGTGCCAGCCAGCATGGGGTCACAAGGAAAAGGCTCTGCGTGACAAACCTAATGTCTCTCTAGGACAAGGTCACCCCGCTGACTGAGCAAGGAAAGCCCACGGCTGGAACGGGTTGGGCTTTCAGGAAAGCCTTCAGGCGTGGCTCTGCCAGGATCCTCCTGAATGCCCAGCATCCCGATGGAGCAACACACAATGAGAGAAGGGAGCAAGTGGCTGAGGGAGCGGACTGCAAGGGTGACGGGGAATGGGGTTACCTGGGGCTGCCCAGCAGTCCCTGGCGGGGATCCCTGGGGACCCATCTCAGGGCCAGTGCTCTTCAGCCTCTTCCTGAATGACGCGGACTTCAAGGTTTCCTAGCTCAGTTTGCGGGCAACGCAGACGTGGGGGGAGCTGATGATGCGCTTGAGGACAGAGAGGCCCTGCAGAGGGGTCTGGAGAAACGGGAGAGCTGGGCAAGCACCAGCTGCCTGCACTTCAACAAGGGCAAGGCCACATTTTGCACCTGGCTGGCACGTGGCAACCCTGGATGGGCAGACAGACTGGGAGCAAGAGGCCCGAGGGCAGCCCTGCGGAAAGGGACCTGGCGGTTCTGGGCGACGGCAAGGGGAACAGGAGCCAAGAGAGAGCCCTGGCAGCCAAGAGTGCCAACCAAGTCCTGGGGTGAATCCTGCACGGCATCGCCAGGCAGGCGAGGGAGGGGCTTGCCCTGCTCTGCTCCGGCCCCACCTTGACTACTGGGTGAAGTTTGGGGTGGCACGGCATCAAAAGAATCTACAGCTCCTGGAGAGTGCCCGGAGAAGGAACCAAGCTGCTGAAGGCTTTAGAGGGGAAGTCGTATGAAGAGCAGATACGGGCACTCGCTCTGTCCAGCCTGGAGAAAAGGCTGAGGAGAGACCTCATCGCACTCTACAGCTTCTTCAGGAGAGGAGGAGGAAGAGCAGGCGCTGAGCTCTTCCCAGGGACAGGACCCGAGCAAATGACAGCACGCTGTGCCGGGGGAGGCTTAGGCTGGGTATTGGGAAAAGGTCCTTTCCAGCTCGGGACATCCTGTGCTTGTACGATTCTTTATTTTCCCAGAAAACGAATCTGCGGCAGCTGGGTTTCGATCTCTGCCAGCTTGCCTACCTTGTGTGCCCGCTGGGCTTCTTTCTGCTCCAGCTGGGCTTCTTTCTGTGCCTACGGGGCTTCTTTCTGCACGTGTTGCCCTTCCTTCTGCACCATTTGGGCTTCCTTCATAGCCAGCCTTCTTCCTCCTGCACCAGCTGCCTTTCAATTTTCATAAGCTGGAGTTCCTTCTGGGCCAGGTGGGCTTCCTTCGGGGCCAGCTGGGCTTCCTCCTGGGCCAGCTGGGCTTCCTCTAGGGCTAGCTGCGCTTCCTCCTGGGCCAGCTGGGCTTCCTCCATGGCCAGCTGGGCTTCCTTGAGCAGCTGCTGGGCTTTAATTCCAATAAGCTGGAATGTCTTCAGGAGCTTCTCGGTGTTCTTCCAGTCCACCTGCTCTCTCTTCTTTGCCAATTGGATTTCTATGCCTGGCTGCTTGTCTTCCTTGAGCACCAGTTTGGCTTCCTTCTGGGCCAGCTGGGCTTCCTTCCGGTCCAGCTGGGCTTCCTTTTGCGCCAGCTGGGCTTCCTTCTGCTCCAGCTGGGCTTCCTTCTCACTCAGATGGGTTTCCTTCCGCGCCAGCTCAATCTCCCAGCCTTTCCTCTGCTTGTTTACTTCTGGCACTTCATCCTGCCCTTTTTTAAGGCTCATTGCTGGTTTCCTTTGTCAGGAATAGAACCGTCACCGTCCAAGAAGTCCCACCGCTCCGGGTACGGCGTAGGTCTTGATATCGCGGAATTGCGCAGCTACGATGGGCTTAGCTTATCTATGAGAGAAATGGAAAGTACGGTCAAATGGTGCCAGGGAGCGACCGGGAAGGCTAAAGTTCCCTCGGTGCCTGCAGGTGTTTCTGGGAGCACAAGCATCTTGCCTTTCCAGGCGCTCTGTACATCCCCGACCAAACTCTCTGGAAGCAGACATCGTCAGCCTGGCAAAGGCAGAGGCAGAGCGGAGCCCTGGGTGCCCCAGGGCCGTTTCCCAGCACGCAGGGCCCCATGCGGTCCCGCAGCAAAGCCAGAGCTGAGCCGGGGCACAGCTGCCACCCTGTAGGTGCTCGCCCTGCACCCCCAGCCTCTTCCACTCCCTTCTGGCAGGGCCGCAATCCAGCCCAAGGGGCACACCTGACACCAAGGCGTGGCCAGAAAGCTGCCGCTAGGACAGGAGACCTTCCCAGCTGCCTGAAGGATCCCTGCAGGAGCTCCGGTGGCATTAGGACACCAAGGGGAGAGCAGGGCTCAGGCAGGGCTCCCGCTCGGTCTCTGACTGCGCTTGCGGAAACCTGTGGGCCAACACCCGGGAGATGAGGACAAGAAGGAACGCGTACGCTTGCCTACCTTCCCAGCAACCCAAAAAGCAACCCAAGGAAAGTCAGCTTCAGCTCCTTGTTCTCAGCAGGCTCCCAGAGCCCTCTGAAGCTACGCGGCTTCTCCTGACAGGACAAGCTGCCCTCCCTGGACACATCCTTCCCAGGTCAGGCACGTTTGCAGCACGCGGTTCCCAGAGCAGCCACACAAGTTATTCTCAAGGGGCGGGGGGGCGGGGGGGGTGTCCTATCCTGGAGACGGAACGCGAGCAGTGACTGCACAGAAGGGACACAGACAGAGCTGACCTACCCTGGCCGTGAGGCAGAGTTTCCTCTCCAGCAGAAGGGGCAGCGGGCTCTGCGAGGCCCGAACGGCGGTGCCTTGGCTTTTCACGCACAAGGAAGGCGCTGGCAGCTGCCAGCAGAGGGGCCACCTGTCTCCTCCCGCTGCTCCTGGAGACTGAGGCCAGAGAGCGCTTGGCCCTGGGAGCAGAGCGGTCTCTTAGGAGACCGGTCAGTGTCACAGAGGGGGACATCAGAGAGGGTGACATCAGCGAGGGGAACAGCAAACAGCACAGAGGTCACTGGCCAGCCTGTAAATGGCCCACAAGCAGTGCATCCCACCCTCTGCCTTCCCAGAGCGTCCATCGGCCACGAGTGCTGGGAGCCGCGCGTGGGCGAGAGAGCAGAGGCCAAGCTGGGGCCACGCGGTCTCTCTCCTCCCTGGGCTGGCAGAGCTGCCCTGGGGGCTGCAGAGGGCTCACCCCTGCCCCTCGCTCTGCCTCCTCTACAGCCTCCTCCAAGGGACACCTCTCCCGGGCCCCGTGGATGCCCCAGACCCTGCGGCCCCTCAGGGCTCTACGGCCCCTGCAGGACGGACCCAGCGGCCGGGCGGCCGGGCAGGGCGGGCAGCGAGAGCTGCTGGGGACAAGGGGGTTTGTGCTTTGGGTCTCTCGAAAGCAATAAAATCCCTTTCCTCTTGCTCTTGTTCCATTTTTTAAGCAAGGTTGATTTGCAAACCGACCCGGGAGCTTCCCCTCCGCGGGGAAGGGCCATGGGGGGTGGCACAGGGACAGGGGGACATCAGCTGCATCAATCCCAGCCCCCAGTTCTACTTTCCCCTCCCTGGAGGGAGGAGAGGAAAGGAGGACGGGCTAAAGGGGGGGCGGGGGTTCGGGGAGGGAGGTTGTACAAGCTGTGGCTGATCTTGGGGTCCCCAGGGCTGCTGTTCCGACAGCCAGAGCTGAAGGTGACAAAGGGATTGCTTAGGGTTTGTTCCGTTTCAATCAATCCAATTCTCTACCCTGTTCTTCTTCCTATAATTTTTTTAATCCAGACTGTTTGCAGACTGACCCCCCAGGTGTCCCCCCCCTCCAGGTTGCCTCAGAGGCGAGACACTCTCTTTGTCTCACTTGGCTCCTTCAGAAGCTCCTCACTCATCCAGGCCGGCCGTCTGCCCCTGCGGCTCGTCTTACGGCTCATCGGGACAGCCTGCTCCTGCGCCTTCAAGATTTCCTTCTGCAAGTACCCCCAGCCTTCCTGACCCCCCAGGCTTTGAAGGACTATTTCCCAGGGTTCTCTCCTGACTCGTTCCTTAGAGAACCCAAAATCCGCCCGCCCAAAGTCCAGCGTGGACGTCCTGTTGGTGCCCTTCCTCATTTCCCTCTTTATGGAAAACTCTCTTATCTCGTGGTCACCTTCTGCGCAGCGCGGACTTTAGTCTCCCTCTTCTCCATTCCTTGTCCAGCTGGCGTCCTGCCAGGGAAACTGCCCTCAAGGGAGAGCTGGGGACACTGGCACCTTGCTCCACGCTGCGCCCTGTCCTGCCCAGCGTCCCCGCAGCCCCACCCCGCTGCCAGCAGCCCCTACCTGCCAGACCCTGCCGCTACCTCCGCGCTCTTCCTGGCCAAAGCCACGGCCAAGTGCTTCTGCGCGCCGCCCAGCTGGGAGATGGGGAGCTTGTGGCGCCGTGGGCAGGAGAGCAGAGAGCACATCACCCCCAGCCTGGCGACGCTCACGGCCCAGCGCTGCCCTGCACCGCCTGCTCCTGGAGAGGACCTGTGCAGGAGCTGGCTCTGCAGGCCCAGCGCCGTGCAGGGGGGACAGCAGATGCACCTGCTGGTACCTCCTGGGCAGCGCGGAGGGCACGGACATCTGCCTGCGCCGCCTCCCGCAGCGGGGGCAGCAGCTCTCTCTTCTTCCTCAGCTTCGCGTCACACACCTGGGTGCTGCTGGGGCGGCTGCTCGGGCTCTTTGGGCACAAGGGGCACTGCTGGTTTCCAGCTGGGCACGTGGAGCCTCCGAGAGGGGCCTGTGGGGAGAGAAGGCTGCTGAGGCTTCAGCTGCACAGGGGACACCGGCACTCTTGTGCACGCCACGGAGCTGGCACAGCTCCCCGGCCAGGGGTGGCAGTTGCTGGAACAGCTTGGCCGAGGGGGACAGGAGCCCCTTAGGGCAAAACTGAGCAGGGGGATTTCTCCGGGCAGGTTCCCTGTCAGGAGCGGGCGCTGGCGCCAGCTCCCGAGAAGAAGGCCCCAGAGTTCAGACACCAATTCAAGCCCCTGACAGCAGCCCTGGGGCACGGCTGCCCCACTGCTTTGGCTCCTTAACCCAATGGGGAGGCAATTGAACTCCAGGGGGGTTTCTTCTCCTCTTAAGCTTTGCCAGGCTGCAGCGAGAGGAGCAGCGAGTCCCCATGCCTGCCAACGCCATCCCTGCCCCCGTTACACTGCCAACGCTCCCCTAGAGAAGCGGCCACCTGCACAAGTCCCTTGGAGCAAGGAGCCCCCGGAGCCAGCTCTCTGGGCACTCCCCGCGAAGCTTTGGCTGCAACTCGTCCCGCAGACGGGGTTCGGCCACGGAAAGCCTGCGCCAGCTGGAGCTGCGGCTTCACCAACCTCCCCGAGCCCCTGTGGCCGTCAGGGAGCCCCTGTGGACCTTGGGAGGCCTCTATGGAACTGGGGGCCCTTATGGATATCAGGGAGCCCCTATGGACCTTGGAGCCCCCTACGGATGTCGGGGAGCTCCTATAGAGTTTGAGGTCCTCTATGGCTCTCAGGGAGCCTCTAGGGACTTTGGGGTCTCCAATGGTTGTCAGGAACACCCTATGGACTTTGGGGCCCCCTATGGATGTTGTGGAGCTTCTATAGACCTTGGGGACCCCTATGGATGTTGGGGAGCCCCTATGGACGCTGGGGGGTCCCTCTCACTTGAAGAGCCCACGCGTGTCGGCCACCACGAGTTTGATGCCGCAGCTGTGGCAGAAATCCCACACCCAGAGCTGCTCCTCCAGCAGCAAACTGGTCAGCACCACCACCTGTTGGCACCGCAGCCGGCTGTCAGTCTGGACGGCTGTCCCTCTGTCTGCCCAGCCAGCCAGCCCTCTGCTTGTCCGTCTGTCTGTCCACCAGTCTCTCCGCACTCCCATCTGTCTGTCCCTCTGTCCAGCCATCTGCCCACCCACTCATCCACCCCTGTCTGTTCACCTGTCTGCCCACCCATCTGTACATCCGCCACTCTCTCTGTCCCTCTGACCATCCTGTCCATCTGTCCATATGTCTGCCCACCTGTCTGTCCATCTGTCCACCCGTCTGCCTTCTACCTGTGTGTCCCTCTGTCCATCTGTCCTGTGTCCGGCTCCGGGAGGAGGCAGACGGAGAAAAAGAGCACGGCAGGGGTGGAGGGATTCTGGGGGTCCCCAGGAGGGGAAGAGGGGATCCAGTCAGATGTTGGGGTCCCAGGCAGAGGTGGAGGGGGCACAGACAGATGGAGGGGAGGCAGGCAGATACTGGGTGTCCCAGGCCGATATTGGGAGGTCCGAGGCAGATGGTGGGGTCTTACACAGATGTTGGGGTCCCAGGCAGATGTGGGGGGAGCACAAGCACATTGAGGGGTGGGGGGTTGGGAAATTCTGGGGGTCCTAGACGGATATTGGGAGATTCCAGGTAGATGTGGGTTCTTATGCAGAGGTTGGGGTCCCAGGCAGAGGTGGAGGGTCTCACACAGATATAGAGAAGCACAGGCAGATGTGGGAGTGTCCGTCCAGATGTTACAATACAGACAGATGTACAGGTACCTTCAGCTGGGGGAGGGGCGGAAGGAGCAGACAGCCCCGGGGGGTCTGTCTAGATGTGTGTTGGGGGGGTCCAGGCAGATGCTGAGGACCCGTCCAGATGTTGGGGTACCTGGAAGGGCGCCAGCAGGTCCTCGGTGAGCGGCTCCCGGGCGCCGCGCACGGCCACGTAGGCGTTGAGCTCAGCCAAGTGCAGCCGCGTCGCCTCCGCCCGGTTCTGCCCCACGTCCTCCTCCCGCAGGTAGAACTAAGCCCTTAGGGACCCCCAGGAGGAACCCAGACATCCAGGCAGCAAACCCCCAAAGTCAGTAGGGACCCCCCAAGTACACAGGGACTCCTTCAATCCATAAAGACCTCCCCTAAATCCACAGGAACCCAACAAGCCCCTATGCCCCCCCCCCAAATCCATAGGGACCTCCAAATCCGTGGGGACAACCCCAAGCACCTATGGCCCCCCCCTACATTCATAGGGACCCCCTAAGTCCCTACAACCCCCCAAATCCATAGGGATTTCCCAAGCCTATATGGCCCCCCCTCCCTCATTTCATAGGGACCCCCCCAGTCCAAAGGGATCCCACTCACAGCTGTTGGGAGTAGAGCCCCTCGTCGAGCTCGGCCTCACCCCCGTTCTTCCCCGTTCCCTGAGGACACAGGGACAGCGGCGTCACCTCGGGGGGGCAACGACAGCAAAGTGGATGCAGGTGACACCAAAGTCGCACTGGGTGACAGCGAAGTGGCAGTGAGTGACAGCAGGGGACAGCAGAGTGGCACTGGCTGACACCGGCTGACAGCAGAGTGGCACTGCGTGACAGCAAAATGGCAGTGGGTAGGATTCCTGTCCCACCGTCTCAGATCTTCCCCATGGTCAACCCAGAAATACCATAGATCGGCCCGTGAAGTCTGTCCTCTTCCCCCAGCCGGGAGGCGTCCAGCGCTGGACCCAGAGGCTTTGATGCGCACTGGTGCCACTGGAAGATTGTCAAGAGTTTCCATCATCTCCTTTTGCTGCTTGCCCATCCTCTTGCCCATCCTCTCCAGTGCTGTTTCTCCCGCAGCGACACGTTCCTGCATCGGGCCAGCGACCATTCTCGCGTCCGTCCTGACTTTCCCTGCTGCCGTGCCCACCACATCTTGGTCTGCCTCCCAATACAGGGACGCCACGTAGTGGGAGAAGACACCTGGTGCACCGCCGGAAAGCTCCCACCACATTTCTGGGGTGCATCTAACCTTGTCTGGCTCGGTGAGGGGTTGCCCATCCCTTCCCTAAAGTATTTCTGGCAGTGCCATTTCCCTCAGCCGTCCAATCGCGTCTCCCACAGCCTTCCAAGGTGTCTGAAGATGATGTGCCTGCAGGATAGCTTTGTGAGGGAACCTCTCTCTCACACTGCCTAGAACGCGTGCCCACAATGAAAGGGCTCTTGATTCCCTCCCAAATACCTCTTCAATACCTGTAGCTCGGGCCAGAGCCTTCAAATACTTGGCTTCAGAACCATCCAGTTGCAAACTGTCACCCCTAAGATCCCACACTCGGATCACCCAAGTCAGGATGGGCTCGTCTGCCTGTCGAGTCACGTCCTTTCGCAAGCCGCGAAGGTTGTCATCCGAGAGCGATTCAGGAACGATCTCTGGTTCTGGAGCTGCAGTCTGCGAAGGACCCGCTTCCCCGTCATCATCAGCTGGACGAACCCATTTGGTCTTGTATTTCCTTTTCTGGATAGGGGCAACTGTCATCGGCTCAGACTGTTCCTCTGCTTTAGCCACATCCTGAGCTACAACTGTCATCGGCTCAGACTGTTCCTCTGCTTTAGCCACATCCTGAGCTACAACCCTCAATGGCTCAGACTGTTCCTCTGCTTTAGCCACATCCTGAGCTACAACTGTCATCGGCTCAGACTGTTCCTCTGCTTTAGCCACATCCTGAGCTACCATAGCATCAGGTGTCTTACTCTCTCCCTTCTTTTTTCTCTTTCCTTGCTTTTGGTTGCATTCCTGACCACCCCTGTTCCTGCCTTCATACATAAGATAGGTCAGAATTAAACCAACTTGCAGACAATTCACCCAAGGTAGGATATTCCTGGAATCTAGCAAAAGGTGAAGTTTCTCCAAAGCTGTTCTAGCAAACCTAGAAGGTGCCTGAGTAAAAGGCTGAGATGAAACACTCTGCTGTGTCCCTCCCTGAGGGTAGGTAACATTATCCCGGTGTCCCCAGAGGGAACAGCTTGGGCTGCTGCAGGAGTACAACCTTAAGAACACATCCCAAACGAAACCCATAGGCACTGAATCCATAACGCTATAGATCCCAAAGCGGAACTCCATAAGGATCACAGCTCTCCGAGTCCTACTGGCCGCTGCACTCAGATGAATTAAGCCCGCCAGACCTTTCGGCAGAGTTCTGCACCAACAGAAGGCAAACACCTAGGACAGTAGGGTCCATATGGACTCGAAACGCACAACACACATCACGATGGCAGAACTGTTATCCTTCTTGGCTCTCAGCCCCACGCTGGGCACCAATTAAATGTCTTCGTTTAGATGAACACTAGGATATGTTACCAGCTATTCAAGATCTTTAATCAGGAAAAAGAAAAATGGTGTAGAAGAGAGAAGAGTTCTCAGCTACAAATAGATGTGTATCCAGAAGAGAATCCACACTCACCACAACTACAACCTTAAAGCCTTACACCCAGCTTGAGTCCTGTACCCAAACTCTCGCCATGCAGGTCTCCTCAAGAGCTGGCGAGCAGTCGCTGCTCTGCAGGGGGAGGCGCAGGACCCCCCCCGCTCCGACCGGGGGAGGGAGATGGAAACTTAGTGCGAGTTCTGCCGGAGCTGTGGAAGATTCAGCTGAGCCGTGATCTTTCCTTCAGAGATTGCAAAACGTGCGCACGCAGGGACTGCCGCTGCCGCTGCCGCCACTGCCGTCCGAGAGCAAAACGGGTGTCCGGGCACGACCTCTGTCCCGGTTTCCCCGCAAACCTCCTCCCCCCATCCCCACTCGCGTCTGCTGAAATTCCCTTTGTTGGCAAGAGGAGGAAAAATTCCTCGGGAAAATCCCAGCCCACAACATTATCCACCCTGAATTTTTCTTCCATGCCAACAATCGGACTGAAACTTCTACATCCATATTTTTAACTCCATACATACAGAGATAGATACATAGGATATGGGGGATTTAGGGGCACATTTGAGCGTGTTTGGAGAGGTTTGAGAGGCTGATGGGTTGATGTAAGGGGGTGGGCGGGTTGCAGGGCAAGGCTGGGAGATGCTGATGTGGGGCTTGGGGGGTTGGGGTGCTGATTGGGGGTGCCGAGGTTGAGGTGTTTGCTGGTCCAGCTCAGGGTTGGCCTGTGAAGCTCTACACAAGCTGACCCGGGCGGTGTTGGGGCGGGAGGCCTGGCTATCCATGGGGCGGGAGGTGGGGGTCGTTGTGGGGCAGAAGGGGACCCCAGGCATGTGGTGCAGGAGTGGGGGGCCTGTGGGGTGGGATTGGGGCAGGGGGGTGCTCCCAGTACCCCCAGTGCTCCCACTGCTCCGAGTGTCCTCAGTGCTCCCGGAACCCCCAGTGCCCTCTCGGGGTCTCCGTGTACCACCAGTGCCTCCAGCACCCCACTGCTCCCAGTACCCCCACTGCTGCCAGTGCGTCCAGAACCCCCCACTGATCCCAGTGTCCTCAGTGCTCCCCGAGTCCCCACTAATCCCAGTGTCCTCAGCGCTCCCCGAGCCCCCACTGATCCCAGTGGCCTCAGCGCTCCCCGAGCCCCCACTGATGCCAGCACCCCTCAGTGGCCTGTGTAGCCATGAGGCGTCAGGTGGTAGTCGCTGTGGGGCAGGAGGGGGGTTCTCTGTGGGACCCCACCTCCCTGCCCCCCCCAGCCTCACCGCCCCCGGGAGCCCCCGCAGCCCTGGTAGGAGCTGGAGCTGCTCTGGGATGGTGCCTGCCAAAGCCTGGGCGAGCTGACCCGGGCCATGCCCCATGCTGGCACCCAGCTCCAGCAGCTGCAGGAGGACCTGCCACTGGCCCTGGCAGTGAGTGGGGGCCGTGGCTCCCCAGACCCCGTAGGGAGACCCCCCTGGCACTCCTGTACCCCCCATAACTCCTGTGATCTCAGCCCCTGTGCCCACCTGACCCCGTGGCCCCTGTGCCCCTCCCAGTGCCCCCAGAGCCTCTAAGGGGTGACCTCGCTGAGCCACATGACCCCATGACCTCCCATGAGCCGTGACACCTCCTGAGCCCCCAGACCCCATGAGCCCCATATCCCCATGACCCTGGTGACCCCCGTGCCCCCCCTGCCACAGGGTGAGGAGGGGGCTCTGCTGGAGCTGCTGCAGTGCCGCTCTGAGGACTGGGAGCTGCTGAGCCACTGGGAACACGGGGTGAGGGGGCACGGGGTGAAGGGGACAAAAGGGGGCACGCGGTGAGGGGGTGTCTGGGGGTGCAGGGGGATTTAGGAGCACATTTGAGGGGGTTTGGGGGGGTTGGGGAGGTTTGGGGGGCTGCTGGGTTGATGGGGTGCTTGGGGGGTCCCCTGGGACTCCTGTGCCCCTCATAAGTCCTGTGACCTCAACCCCTGTGCCCACCTGACCCCGTGGCCCCTGTGTCCCTCCCAGTGCTCCCACAGCCCCTATGGGGTGACCCCCGTATCCTCCCTGCCACACGCTGACCGGGAGGCTCTGCTCGAGCTGCTGCAGCGCCGCCCCGAAGACTGGAACCTGCTGTGCCTGCGGGAGCACGGGGTGATGGGGACACGGGGGGCATGGAGGGCACGGGGTGAGGGGGTGTTTGGGGATGCAGGGGGATTTAGGGGCACATTTGAGGGGGTTTGGAGGGGTTTGGAGAGGTTTGAGAGGCTGATGGGTTGATGTAAGGGGGTGGACGTGTTGCAGGGCAAGGCTGGGAGATGCTGATGGGGGGTTGGGGGGTTGGGGTGCTGATTGGGGGTGCCGAGGTTGAGGTGTTTGCTGAAGAGAGGGGTTAGGGGTTCAGGATGGTTTGGGAGGGGGAAAGAGCTTTGGGGAGGTTGGGGGGTGCTGGGGGGGCAGGGGGTCCCGGGAGGGTCACAGATGGGGGCGCACAGGGGGGTCTCTGTGTCGTTCTCACCCCCTTCAACCCCCCGGGAGGTACGGGTACCTCAGCTCCCTGCCCCCCCCAGGAGCTCCGGGAGGACCTGGTGCAGCTCAGGGTTGGCATCTGTGAAGCTGTGCACAAGCTGACCCGGGCAGTGTTGGTTGCCAACACCGCCCTGCAGGAGCTCTGCCAGCCCGCCTGGACGTTGAGCCTGGGGAGGCTGGTGGGGCGGCAAGGGTGGGGGGCCTGTGGGGTGGGAGTGGGGCTGGGGTGGGGGGGGCTAGTGCTCCCAAAGCTCCCACTGTCCCGACTGCTCCCAGCGGCCCCACTGTCCTCAGTGCTCCCGGTACCCCCAGTGCCCTCTCAGGGTCTCCGAATATCCCCGGTGCCTCCAGTACCCCCACTGCTGCCAGTGTCCTCAGTGCTCCCCGAGCCCCCACTGATCCCCAGTGTCCTCAGTTCTCCCCGAGCCCCCACTGATCCCCAGTGTCCTCAGTGCTCCCCGAGCCCCCACTGATCCCAGTGTCCTCAGTGCTCCCCGAGCCCCCACTGATCCCCAGTGGCCTCAGCGCTCCCCGTCTCTCGCGGCGGCGGCGGCGCTGGGGGAGGCCCTGGGGCCGCTCGGGTCGAGGCTGCGGGCGCAGGTGAGGGGCTGCCCCACACATGGGGTCCTGCCCCATAGATGGGGTCCCTGCCCCACGGATGGGGGTCCCAGCCCCATAGATGGGGGTCCCTGCCCCATAGCTGAGGGTCCCCGCCCCATAGATAGGGGCCCCTGCCCCATAGATTGGATCCCTGCCCCACAGATGGGGGTCCCAGCCCCATAGATAGGGATCCCTGCCCCACAGATAGAGGTCCCCGACCCATAGCTGGGAGGCCCAGCCCCACAGATGGGGGTCTCTGTCCCACAGATAGGTGTCCCCGACCCATAGATAGGGGTCCCAGCCCTATAGATGGGGTCCCTGCCCCACAGATCGGGGTCCCTGCCCCACAGATGCTGGTCCCCTGCCCCCCCCCCTCAGCTGGCCCTCCCCCCAAATCCTTGTTGTGTCCTAAAATCCCTTCCTTTCCCTCAAGATCCTTCGTTTTCCCTAAAATTTCTATTTTTTCCCAAATTTTCCCCGTCTTTCCCTAAAATTCCCCGTTTTGCCCCAAATTTCCCCCCTCGGGGCCCCTCCCCCCCAGATGGAGCTGCACGAGGCTGCCCCTCCCCCACCCAGCAAGGTGAGCCGGGGGGGGGGGGGGGGGGGGAAGGGGAAATGGGGGCAAACAAGGGCAATTTGGGAAAAATGGGGGAAAATGACGAATTTTGGCGTCAAATGGGATTTTGAGGTGAAACTTGGTTCAATTTGGGGCAAAATTTGGGAATTTTGGGGTCAAAATTGGGGAATTTTGTGTTGAAATTTGGGAAATTTTGATCCAGATTTGGCCTTTTGTGTGAAAATTGTGGAAATTGGGGTGGAAATTGGTAATTTTGGGTCCAAAGTGTGAAATTTTGAGTGTAAATTGGGACTTGTCGGTCAAAAATGGGCATTTTTGGTGGAAATTGTGAAATTAGGGTTGGAAATTGGGTGTTTTGGGTGAGATTGGGGAATTTGGGGTGGGAATTGGGGAATTTGGTTTGGGAATTGAGAATTTGGGGTGAAACCTGAAATTTTGGGTGGAAATCAGGGATTTTGGTTGGAAATTGGGGAATTTGGGGTTGAAATTGGGGAATTTGGGTCAAATTGGGCATTTTGGGGTAGAAATTGGAGATTTTGGGTGGAAATTGCGGACTTTTGGGTGGAAATTGTGGAATTACTGGTTGAATTTGGGAATTTTGGGTGGAAATTGGGGCATTTTTGGTCACAATTGGGCATTTTGGGTGGAAATTGAGAATTTGGGCTGAAAATTGGGGAATTCAGGGGGGGAATTGGGAATTTTGGGTTGAAACTGGGTAATTTTGGGTGGGAATTGGGGAATTTGGGGCCAAAATTGTGCATTTTGGGTGGAAATCAGGAATTTTGGGTGAAAATCGGGAATTTTGGGTGGAAATCAGAAATTTTGGGTGGAAATTGTGACATTTTGGGCTGAAATTGGGAGTTTTGGGTGGCGATTGTGCCCTGTTGGATGACCCTCTCGGCGCTGCCCCTGGCCGCAGGCGACGCTGACGGGGACGCCCTTCGGGGCGGCGCTGGTGACGGCGCAGGGGGAGCCGCGCCCAGGACGCCCCGC
The DNA here is from genome assembly GCA_033558235.1 of Neomorphus geoffroyi. Lineage (NCBI taxonomy): Eukaryota > Metazoa > Chordata > Aves > Cuculiformes > Neomorphidae > Neomorphus > Neomorphus geoffroyi. The sequence goes on from JAUMJM010000151.1 coordinate 42,018, forward strand.
GCTCCTTGCCTTCCCTGACGTCGACCATGACCGTGAGTGCCCCACCCCCCCACGCCCCCCCCAAAAAGGAATTAAGGGTTCCAGTAGGGGCTATATAGGAGGCTCCATAGGGTGGAATGAAGGGTGCTGTATGGGCTCTATAAGAGTCTCCATGGAGGGACTTAAGGGGGCAGTAGGGGCTCTGTAAGACGCTGCATAGGTACAAAGAAGGGCGCTGTATGGGCTCTATAAGTGTCTCCATGAAGGGACTTAGGGGCACAGTAGGGGCTCTATAGGAGGTTCCATAGGGGGGAATGAACGACCCAGTACGTAGGAATCTCCATGGCGGGACTTAAGGGGCGCAGTAGGGGCTCTATGGGAGACTGTAGGGGCTCTATAAGAATCTCCATGGAGGGACTTAAGGGCTCAGTAGGGGCTCTATAGGAGTCTCTGTGGGAGCTCTTAGGGGTGCAGTATGGGCTCTATGGGACGCTCCGTAGGGGGAAATGAAGCGTGCTGTAATGCTCTGTAAGAGTCTCCATGGAGGGGCTTAAGGGCGCAGTAGGGGCTCCATAAGTGTCTCCATGGGGGGACTTAAGGGGCGCACTAGAGGCTCTATAAGAGGCTGCCTCTGGGGGAATAGAGGGCGCTGTAGGGTCTCTATACGAGTCTCATTAGGGGGACTTAAGGGGCACAGTAGGGGCTCTATAGGAGGCTCCATAGGGGGGAATGAAGGGTGCTGTAGGGTTTCTATAAGATTCTCAATGGAGGAACTTCAGGGGGCAGTAGGTGCTCTATAAGAGTGTCCATAGGGGGACTTTAGGGGCGCAGTAAGGGCTCTACAGGAGGCTGCCTAGGGGGGAATGAAGGGCGTTATATGGGCTCTATAAGAGTCTCAATTGGGGGAATTAAGGAGTGCAGTAGGGGCTCTATAAGCGTATCCATGGAGGGACGTAGGGGCTCTGTAAGAGTCTCCATGGGGGCACTTAAGGTGCGCAGTAAGGGCTCTATAAGTGTCTCCATGGAGGGACTTAGGGCACAGTAGGGGCTCTATAAGTGTCTCCTTGGGAGGACTTAAGGGGCGCAGTAGGGGCTCTATACAAGGCTCCATAGGAGGGAATGAAGGCTGCAGTAGGAGCTCTATAAGAGTCTCCATGGAGGAAATTAAGGAAGCAGTAGGGGCTGTACAAGAGTCTCCTTGGGGGGAATTAAGGGTTCAAGTATGGGCTCTATAGGAGGCTTCATAGGGGGGAAATAAGGGTGCTGTAGGGGCTCTGTAAGAGTCTCGATGGGGAGACTTAAGGGGCGCAGAAGGGGCTCTATAGGAGGCTGCATGGGGGGAATGAAGGGTGCTGTAGGGGCTCTATAAGAGCCTCCATGGGGGGACTTAATGTTTGCAGTAGGGGCTCTATAGGAGGCTGCATAGGGGGGAACCAAGGGTGCTGTAGGGGCTCTATAAGAGTCTCCATGGAGGGACTTAAGAGGGCAGCAGGAGCTCTGTAAGAGTCTCCATGGGGGGACTTAAGGGGCGCAGTAAGGGCTCCATAAGAGGCTCCATAGGGGGGAATGACGGGTGCTGTAGGGGCTCTATAAGAGTCTCCATGAGGGGACATAAGGATGCAGTAGGTACTGTATAGGAGTCTCCATGGGGGGACTTAAGGGCGAAGTAGGGGCTCTATAAGAGGCTCCTTAGGGGGACTTTAGGGGCGCATTAAGGGCTCTATACAAGACTCCATAGGGGGGAATGAACGGTGCAGTAGCGGCTCTATAAGAGTCTCCATGGGGGGAATCAATGGTTGCAGTAGGGGCTGTACAGGAGGCTGCACAGGGGGGAACTAAGGGTTCTGTAGGGGCTCTATAAGAGTCTCCAACGAGGGACTTAAGGGCGCAGTAGGGGCTCTATAGGAGGCTCCAACGCGGGGAATGTAGGGTGCTGTAGTGGCAGTATAAGAGTAACAATGGGCAGAGTTTAGAGGCGCAGTATGGGCTCTCTAAGAGTCTCAGTAGGGGGGAAGTAAGGGTGCTGTACGGGCTCTTTAAGAGTCTCCATGGGGGGGAATTAAGGAGTGCAATAGGGGCTCTATAAGCGTCTCCATGGGGGGACTTAAGGGGAGCAATAGGGGCTCTATACAAGGCTCCAGAGGGGGGAATGAGGGTCACAGTAGGGGCTCTATAAGAGGGTTTTTGGGGGGGCTTAAGGGCGCAGTAGAGGCTCTATAATTTTCTCCATGGGGGGACTTAAGGGGCGCACTAGAAGCTCTGTAAGAGGTTGCCTATGGGGGAATAGAGGGCGCTGTCAGGGCTCTATATGAGTCTCCTTAGGCGGACTTAAGGGGCGCAGTATGGGTTCTAAAGGAGGCTCCATAGAGGGGAATGAAGGGCGCTGTAGGGGCTCTATAAGATTCTCAATGGAGGAACTTAAGGGGGCAGGATGTGCTCTGTCAGAGTCTCCATGGGGGGACTTCAGGGGCGCAGTATGGGCTCTACGGGAGGCTGCATAGGGGGGAATGAAGGGTGCTGTATGGGCTCTATTAGAGTCTCCATGAGGGGAGTTTAAGGGCGCAATAGGGGCTCCATAGGAGGTTCCTTAGGGGAGAATGAAGGACCCAGTACGTACACTATCGGAGTCTCCATGGGGGGACTTATTGTTTGCAGTAGGGGCTCTATGGGAGGCTCCATAGGGGGGAATGAAGGGTACTGTAGGGACTCTATAAGAGTCTCCATGGAGGGACTTAAGGGCGCAGCAGGGGCTCTATAAGAGTCTTCATGGGGGGACTTAAAGGGTGAAGTTGGGGCTATATAGGAGGCTCCTTATGGGAGAATGAAGGGCGCTGTAGGGGCTCTATTAGAGTCTCCATGGGGGGAGTTCAGGGGCGCAGTATGGGCTCTATAGGATGCTCCCTAGGGGGGAATGAAGGGTGCTGTAATGGCTCTCTAAGTGTCTCCATGGGGCGAGGTAAGGGGGCAGTAGCTCCCTAGGGGGCACTTAAGGGGCACAGTGGGGGCTGTGTAAGTGTCTCCACGGTGGGACTTAAGGGGCGCAGTAGGGGCTCTATAGGAGGCTCCATGCGAGGACTTAAGGGGCGCAGAAGGGGCTCTATTGTAATCTCCATAGGAGGGAAAGAAGGGCGCTGTAGGGGCTCTATATGAGTCTCCATAGATGCCTTCTGGGGCGCAATAGGAGTTCTATAGGAGTCTCCATGGGGGGACTTATGGGCGCTGTAGGGGCTCTATAAGAGTCTCCATGGAGGGACTTAAGGGTTGCAGTAGGGGCTCTATAGAAGGCTCCATAGGGGGGAATGAAAGGTGCTATAGGGGCTCTATAATAATCTCCATGAAGGGACTGAAGGGCGCAGTCGGGGCTCTATAAGGGTCTCCATTGGGAGACTTAAGGGCGCAGTAGGGGTTCTATAGGAGTCTCTGTGGGAGGACTTAAGGGCGCAGTAGGGGTTTTATAGTAGGATCCATAGGGGGGAAAGAAGTTCGCTGTAGGGTCTCTAGAAGAGTCTCCATGGAGGGACTTAAGGGGCGCAGTAGGGGATCAATACAAGGCTGCTTAGGGGGGAATTTAGGGCGCTACAGGGGCTCTATAAGAGTCTCCATGGAGGGACTTAAGGGCGAAGTAGTCGCTCTATAGAAGGCTCCATAGGAGGGACTTAAGGGGCGCAACAGGGGCTCTATAGGAGTCTCCCTGGGGGGACTTAAGTGCGCAGTAGTGGCTCTATAAGAGTCTCCATGGAGGGACTTAATGGGCGCACTAGGTGCTCCATAGGAGGCGCTTTAGGGGGGAATTAAGGGTGCTGTATGTGGTCTATAAGGGTCTCCATGTAGGGACTTAAGGACGCTCTATAAGAGACTGCATGGGTGGACTTAAGGGGTGCAGTAGGGGCTCTATAGGAGTCTCCATAGGGGGGAAAGAAGGGCGCTGTAGGGGCTCTATGAGAGTCTCCATGGAGGGACTTGAGGGCGCAGTAGCTGATCTATAAGTGTCTGCATGGGAGTACTTAAGGGGTGCAGAAGGGGCTCTATAGGAGTCTCCATGGGGGAACTTAATGGGCACAGTAGGGGATCTATAGAAGGTTGCATAGGGGGGAACTTAGGGCACTATAGGGGCTCTGTAAGAGTTTCCATGGAGGGACTTAAGGGGCGCAGTAGGGGCTCTATAGGAGGCTCGATAGGGGGGACATAAGGGCGCTGTAGGGGCTCTGTAAGGGTCTCCACAGAGGGACGTAAGGGGCGCAGTAAGGGCTCTATAGGAGGCTGCATAGGGGGGAATGAAGGGCACAGAGTCTCCATGGAGGGACTTAAGGGCACAGTAGGGCCTCTATAAGGGGCTGATTGGGAGGGAATTAAGGACACAGTAGTGGCTCTATAAGAGACTCCATGGGAGGACTTAAGGGGCGCAGTAGGGGCTCTGCAGAAGGCTCCGTAGGAGGGACTTCAGGGGTGTAGAAGGGGCTCTATAGGAGTCTCCATAGGGGGGAATGAAGGGTGCTGTGGGGGCTCTATAAGAGTCTCCAAGGAGGGACTTAAGGGGCGCAGTAGGGGCTCTATACAGAATCTATAAAGAATCTACAGCTACTGGAGAGTGCCCGGAGAAGGAACCAAATTTGTGAAAATTTGAATGAATTTTGGGAAATTTGGGGGAAATTTTGGGAAATGTGAAGAAATTTGGAGGAATTTGGGTGGAATTTGGGGAAATTTGGGGTGAACTGGTGGGAATTTGGGAAAATTTAGGGGGCATTTGGGGAAATGTAGGGGAAATTTGAAAAAATCTGTGGGAATTTGGGGAAATAGATCACCGTGCTGCAGAGCCGCCAAGGTTAGCGCTATGTGCTCACCGTGGTGGAAGCAAGTACCGGATGGCTGGAGACATATCCGGTGCCTCCCGCCACTGCCCGGAACAGCATCCTAGGTCTGCAAAAGCAAGTCTTGCTTCGTAAATGCGTCCCTGACAGATGGTGGGACTACGTTTCCAGCCCTGGGGCAATGGGTTCCAGGTGTATTGCACGCCCCTGCAGGTGAAGGCGAACTGCGGCCCGCGCTCTGCAGCTCTGGGAATGGAGAAGAACGCATCAGCAATGTCAGTCGTGGCGTACCACTTCGCTGCCTTGGATTCCAGTTCCTCCTGGAGTTCCAACATGTCTGGCACAGCGGCGCTCAGCGGTGGAGTCACCTCATTCAAGCCACGATAGTCGGTCGCCAGGTCTATCCGCCTCCATCTGGTCCCCAGGTCTACCCGCCTCCAGCCGGTTGGTCACCAGGTCTCCCAGTTTCCATCCGGAAAACTTGGGAAAATGGAAGAGAACTTGGGAATATTTGGGAAAACTGATGAAAATTTGGGGAAAATTGAGGAAATTTGGGTGGAAATGGAGGAATATTTGGGAAAATTGATGAAAAGCTGGGGAAAATTTTGACAATTTGGGGTGATTCGGGGCAGTTTGGGGGTGATTTTGGGGTAAATTTGTGTGGTTCGGGTTATTGTGGGGGGGATTTGGCTGATTTGGGGGTTTCTGCAGGCGCCGGGCTGTTCCTCTCCCGCTCTGGTGGGACCCTCTGGCTGCTCCAGGAATGGGGGCACCCCTGGATCAAACGCCGGGTGACGGTGAGGGACGGACCCCCCCACAGAATGGGGAGGGGCAATGGGGGGGATCGTGACATCACTTCCCCTCCCCCCCAGGTGTCGGGGCAGGCAGTGACGGCGCTGACGACTCTCGGGCGGCGCCTGCTGACGACGGCGCTGGACGGGCTGGCGTGAGTGTGGCACCCCCGCAGGGGGCACCCGGTGGGCGGGGCAAAGGGGGCGACTGAGGGCAAATCGGGGGAATTTAGGGGGAATTGGGGGGAATTTAGGGCAAATCTGGGGAAATGTAGGGGGAAAATTGGGGAAAAATGGAGGGAAAATTGGGGGAAATTTGGGGGAAATTGTGGAAGTTTGAAAAAGTTTGGGGGAATTTGGGGAAATATGAGGGGAACTGGTGGGAATCTGGGACATTTAGGGGAAATTTAGGGGGAATATTGGGAAATGTGGGGGAAATCGTAGAAATATGAAAAAATTGGGGGGGAATTTTGGGAAATTTAGGGGGAATTTAGAGATAATTTGGATAAATTTAGGGGAATTTGTGGAAAATGTAGGGGGGATTTGGGGAAATCTGGGGGAATTTGAAGAAATTGGTTGAAATTTGGGGGAATTTGTGGAAAACTGAAGAAATTTTGGGGGAAATTTGGGGAAATTTGAAGAAATTTGGAGGGATTTGGGTGGAATTTGGGGAAATTTGGGGGGAACTGGGAATTCGGGAAACCTTAGGGGGCATTTGGGGAGATTTAGGGGAAATGTGAAAAAATCTGGGGGAATTTGTGGAAATTTTGGGGGAATTTAGAGGTAATTTGGAGAAATTGGAGGGAATTTGGTGAAATTTGGGGGACCCTCTCTGTGGAGCTGAGGTGCCCCCCATGGATTTGGAGGAGGAGTCCCTAAGGACTCGGGGTGGGAGGGGGTGTTCCTGTGCAGCTGGGGTCTCCCAGAGTGTCAGGGTTCCCCCTGGGAGTCCACATGGACTTGGGGGTGTCCCTATGGATTTTAGGGGGGTGCTAAATGTTTGAGAGGTTCCCTATGGACTTGGGGGAGCCCATGTATTTGCGGGTCCCTATTGACTTGGGGAGGGTTGGTGTAGACGTGAGGAGTTCCCTGGATGCCGGGGTTACTCCTGCGGGTCCCTATGGCTTTGGGGGGCCCCTCATGGACATTGGACCCCCGGTGTCCCCCCAGGTCCGTGCTGGGCCGTGAGGCGATGAAGCGGATGCAGACGTCGAACGTGCTGGTGTCGGGGCTGCGCAGGCTCGGGGGGGAGGTGGCCAAGAGCCCAATGCCCCCCTTGAGGTGATTCATCTGCCCCTGCCATCTTTCTCGGGGCGTGTAAGGGGAGACAGGTGCCCCCCCGCCCAGGGTAATTAATGTTAATTACTTCCTGAAAGTGGGCACTGGTGAATTACTGCTGGGTGTAATTAGCGGCCATGAGGATTCCTTCTCTGGGGTGACTGTGTTCCCAGGGGAGCTCAGTGCCCCCCTTGGGGTCATTAATCTGCCCCCGCAGTCCTTGCTGGGGTTCATTAGGGCACATGAGTGCTCCACACTGGGCTACTAATTAACCGGAGAGGGGATTAATTAATCTCGGGTTAATTAGCCCCCATGGGGGGTTGTTTTTTAGGGTGATGGGGTTCCCAGGGGAGCTAAATGCCCCCCTTGGGGTAATTAATCCATTCCTGTAATGGGACCTCCCAGTATGTGTATGGGACCCCCAGTATCTCACTGCCCGCTCCCACCTCTGCCTGGGACCCCAACATCTGACTGGATCCCTTCTTCCCCTCCTGGGGACCCCCAGAATCCCTCCACCCCTGCTGTGCTCTCCTTGTCCGTCTGCCTTCTCCGGGAGCCGGACGCAGGGACAGATGGACAGAGGGACACACAGGTAGAAGGCAGACGGGTGGACAGATGGACAGACACATGGGCAGACACATGGACGGACAGACAGATGGGATGGACAGAAGGACAGACAGAGTGGGGGATGTACAGATGGGCGGGCAGACAGGTGAACAGACAGAGGTGGACGAGGGGGTGGGCAGATGGCTGGACAGAGGGACAGACAGATGGGAGTGCAGAGAGACGGGTGGACAGACAGAGAGACAAGCAGAGGGCTGGTTGGCTGGGCAGACAGAGGGACAACCGTCCAGACTGACAGCCGTCTGCGGTGCCAACAGGTGGTGGTGCTGACCAGTTTGCCACTGGAGGAGCAGCTCTGGGTGTGGGATTTCTGCCACAGCTACGGCATCAAACTCGTGGTGGCCGACACGCGTGGGCTCTTCAGGTGAGAGGGTCCCCCCAGCGTCCATAGGGGACCCCAAGGTCCATAGGAGCTCCCTGACATCTATAGGGGACCCCGAAGTCCATAGGGGCTCCCTGACAGGCATAGCGGACTCCAAGGTCCATAGGGGATCCCTGAGAGCCATAGAGGACCCCAAACTCTATAGGAGCTCCCTGACATCCATAAGGGACCTCAAGATCCATAGAGGCTCCCCGACATCTGCAGGGGGCTCCAAGGTCCATAGGGGCTCCCCGATATCCATAAGGCTCCCCAGTTCCATAGAGGCCTCCCAAGGTCCACAGGGGCTCCCTGACGGCCACAGGGGCTCGGGGAGGTTTGTGAAGCCGCAGCTCCAGCTGGCACAGGCTTTCCGTGGCCGAACCCCGTCTGCGGGACGAGTTGCAGCCAAAGCTTCGCGGGGAGTGCCCAGAGAGCTGGCTCCGGGGGCTCCTTGCTCCAAGGGACTTGTGCAGGTGGCCGCTTCTCTAGGGGAGCGTTGGCAGTGTAACGGGGGCAGGGATGGCGTTGGCAGGCACGGGGACTCGCTGCTCCTCTCGCTGCAGCCTGGCAAAGCTTAAGAGGAGAAGAAACCCCCCTGGAGTCCAATTGCCTCCCCATTGGGTTAAGGAGCCAAAGCAGTGGGGCAGCCGTGCCCCAGGGCTGCTGTCAGGGGCTTGAATTGGTGTCTGAACTCTGGGGCCTTCTTCTCGGGAGCTGGCGCCAGCGCCCGCTCCTGACAGGGAACCTGCCCGGAGAAAACCCCCTGCTCAGTTTTGCCCTAAGGGGCTCCCGTCCCCCTCGGCCAAGCTGTTCCAGCAACTGCCACCCCTGGCCGGGGAGCTGTGCCAGCTCCGTGGCGTGCACAAGAGTGCCGGTGTCCCCTGTGCAGCTGAAGCCTCAGCAGCCTTCTCTCCCCACAGGCCCCTCTCGGAGGCTCCACGTGCCCAGCTGGAAACCAGCAGTGCCCCTTGTGCCCAAAGAGCCCGAGCAGCCGCCCCGGCAGCACCCAGGTGTGTGACGCGAAGCTGAGGAAGAAGAGAGAGCTGCTGCCCCCGCTGCGGGAGGCGGCGCAGGCAGATGTCCGTGCCCTCCGCGCTGCCCAGGAGGTACCAGCAGGTGCATCTGTTGTCCCCCCTGCACGGCGCTGGGCCTGCAGAGCCAGCTCCTGCACAGGTCCTCTCCAGGAGCAGGCGGTGCAGGGCAGCGCTGGGCCGTGACCATCGCCAGGCTGGGGGTGATGTGCTCTCTGCTCTCCTGCCCACGGCGCCACAAGCTCCCCATCTCCCAGCTGGGCGGCGCGCAGAAGCACTTGGCCGTGGCTTTGGCCAGGAAGAACGCGGAGGTAGCGACAGGGTCTGGCAGGTAGGGGCTGCTGGCAGCGGGGTGGGGCTGCGGGGACGCTGGGCAGGACAGGGCGCAGCGTGGAGCAAGGTGCCAGTGTCCCCAGCTCAACCTTGAGGGCAGTTTCCCTGGCAGGACCCCCTCCTCCCGCGGGGGCCCGGTGAGCCCTGCCCTCCAGCCTGGCCGACTCTCGCACGTCCCCCCAGGAGGCCAAGGAGAAGCTGCGGGCCAAAATCTAGGAGCGGGTGGAGCCGTGCACCGCGCTGCTGGAGCAGGGGAGGCTGCGAGGCCGAGCCCAGCAGCAGCTGCAGGAGCGGCTGCAGCGGCTGCAGGACACCCAGCCGGGCGACAAGCGGCACCAGGCGCAGCTGCAGGTAGGCAGGAGCCGTCCCCGGGGTGGCAGCACCCACAAGGGGCCTTAGGCCAACCCCTGTCCCCACGTTCCCCACGTCAGCACCTGCCTCCCCGTGTCCCCCCCTGCCGTCTCTGCCGAAGGTGCTTCGCCAGCTGGACAAGGAATGGAGAAGAGGGAGACTAAAGTCCGCGCTGCGCAGAAGGTGACCACGAGATAAGAGAGTTTTCCATAAAGAGGGAAATGAGGAAGGGCACGAACAGGACGTCCACGCTGGACTTTGGGCGGGCGGATTTTGGATCCTTTAAGGAACGAGTCGGGAGAGAACCCTGGGAAATAGTCCTTCAAAGCCTGGGGGGTCAGGAAGGCTGGGGGTACTTGCAGAAGGAAATCTTGAAGGCGCAGGAGCAGGCTGTCCCGATGAGCCGTAAGACGAGCCGCAGGGGCAGACGGCCGGCCTGGATGAGTGAGGAGCTTCTGAAGGAGCCAAGTGAGACAAAGAGGGTGTCTCGCCTCTGGGGCAACCTGGAGGGGGGGACACCTGGGGGGTCAGTCTGCAAACAGTCTGGATTAAAAAAATTACAGGAAGAAGAACAGGGTAAAGAATTGGATTGACTGAAATGGAACAAACCCTAAGCAATCCCTTTGTCACCTTCAGCTCTGGCTGTCGGAACAGCAGCCCTGGGGACCCCAAGATCAGCCACAGCTTGTACAACCTCCCTCCCTGAACCCCCGCCCCCTCTTTAGCCCGTCCTCCTTTCCTCTCCTCCCTCCAGGGAGGGGAAAGTGGAACTGGGGGCTGGGATTGCTGCAGCTGATGTCCCCCTGTCCCTGTGCCACCCCCCATGGCCCTTCCCCGCGGAGGGGAAGCTCCCGGGTCGCTTTGCAAATCAACCTTGCTTCAAAAATTGAACAAGAGCAAGAGGAAAGGGATTTTATTGCTTTCGAGAGACCCAAAGCAGAAACCCCCTTGTCCCCAGCAGCTCTCGCTGCCCGCCCTGCCCGGCTGCCCGGCCGCTGGGTCCGTCCTGCAGGGCCCGTAGAGCCCTGAGGGGCCGCAGGGTCTGGGGCATCCACGGGGCCCGGGAGAGGTGTCCCTTGGAGGAGGCTGTAGAGGAGGCAGAGCGAGGGGCAGGGGTGAGCCCTCTGCAGCCCCCAGGGCAGCTCTGCCAGCCCAGGGAGGAGAGAGACCGCGTGGCCCCAGCTTGGCCTCTGCTCTCTCGCACACGTGCAGCTCCCAGCACTCGTGGCCGATGGACGCTCTGGGAAGGCAGAGGGTGGGATGGAGGGAGACAGGTGGCCTCTCTGCTGGCAGCTGCCAGCGCCTTCCTTGTGCGTGAAAAGCCAAGGCACCGCCGTTCGGGCCTCGCAGAGCCCGCTGCCCCTTCTGCTGGAGAGGAAACTCTGCCTCACGGCCAGGGTAGGTCAGCTCTGTCTGTGTCCCTTCTGTGCAGTCACTGCTCGCGTTCAGTCTCCAGGGTAGGACCCCCCCCCCCCCCCCCCCGCCCCTTGAGAATAACTTGTGTGGCTGCTCTGGGAACCGCGTGCTGCAAACGTGCCTGACCTGGGAAGGATGTGTCCAGGGAGGGCAGCTTGTCCTGTCAGGAGAAGCCGCGTAGCTTCAGAGGGCTCTGGGAGCCTGCTGAGAACAAGGAGCTGAAGCTGACTTTCCTTGGGTTGCTTTTTGGGTTGCTGGGAAGGTAGGCAAGCGTGCGCGTTCCTTCTTGTCCTCATCTCCCTGGTGTTGGCCCACAGGTTTCCGCAAGCGCAGTCAGAGACCGAGCGGGAGCCCTGCCTGAGCCCTGCTCTCCCCTTGGTGTCCTAATGCCACCGGAGCTCCTGCAGGGATCCTTCAGGCAGCTGGGAAGGTCTCCTGTCCTAGCGGCAGCTTTCTGGCCACGCCTTGGTGTCAGGTGTGCCCCTTGGGCTGGATTGCGGCCCTGCCAGAAGGGAGTGGAAGAGGCTGGGGGTGCAGGGCGAGCACCTACAGGGTGGCAGCTGTGCCCCGGCTCAGCTCTGGCTTTGCTGTGGGACCGCATGGGGCCCTGCGTGCTGGGAAACGGCCCTGGGGCACCCAGGGCTCCGCTCTGGCTCTGCCTTTGCCAGGCTGACGATGTCTGCTTCCAGAGAGTTTGGTCGGGGATGTACAGAGCGCCTGGAAAGGCAAGATGCTTGTGCTCCCAGAAACACCTGCAGGCACCGAGGGAACTTTAGCCTTCCCGGTCGCTCCCTGGCACCATTTGACCGTACTTTCCATTTCTCTCATAGATAAGCTAAGCCCATCGTAGCTGCGCAATTCCGCGATATCAAGACCTACGCTGTACCCGGAGCGGTGGGACTTCTTGGACGGTGACGGTTCTATTCCTGACAAAGGAAACCAGCAATGAGCCTTAAAAAAGGGCAGGATGAAGTGCCAGAAGAAAACAAGCAGAGGAAAGGCTGGGAGATTGAGCTGGTGCAGAAGGAAACCCAACTGAGTGAGAAGGAAGCCCAGCTGGAGCAGAAGGAAGCCCAGCTGGCGCAGAAAGAAGCCCAGCTGGCGCAAGAGAAATCCCACCTGTTGGAGATTGAAGCCCAGCTGGCGCAGAAGGAAGCCCAGCTGGAGCAGAAGGAAGGCAACCTGGTGTCCAAGGAAGACAGGAAGGCAGATGTAGAAGTCCAATTGGCAAAGAAGAGATACCAGCTGGCCCGGAAGGAAGCCCAGCTGGCCTGCAAGGAATACCGGCTTATGAAAATTAAAGGGCAGCTGGTGCAGAAGGAAGAAGAGCTGGCTATGAAGGAAGCCCAAATGGTGCAGAAGGAAGGCCAAGACGTGCAGAAAGAAGCCCCGTAGGCACAGAAAGAAGCCCAGCTGGAGCAGAAAGAAGCCCAGCGGGTACACAAGGAAGCCAATCTGGAGCAGATGGAAACCCAGCTGCCGCAGATTCGTTTTTTGGGAAAATAAAGAATCGTACAAGCTCAGGATGTCCCGAGTTGGAAAGGACCTTTTCCCAATACCCAGCCTAAGCCTCCCCCGGCACAGCGTGCTGTCATTTGCTCGGGTCCTGTCCCTGGGAAGAGCTCAGCGCCTGCTCTTCCTCCTCCTCTCCTGAAGAAGCTGTAGAGTGCGATGAGGTCTCCCCTCAGCCTTTTCTCCAGGCTGGACAGAGCGAGTGCCCGTATCTGCTCTTCATACGACTTCCCCTTTAAAGCCTTCAGCAGCTTGGTTCCTTCTCCGGGCACTCTCCAGTAGCTGTAGATTCTTTTGATGCCGTGCCACCCCAAACTTCACCCAGTAGTCAAGGTGGGGCCGGAGCAGAGCAGGGCAAGCCCCTCCCTCGCCTGCCTGGCGATGCCGTGCAGGATTCACCCCAGGACTTGGTTGGCACTCTTGGCTGCCAGGGCTCTCTGTTGGCTCCTGTTCCCCTTGCCGTCGCCCAGAACCGCCAGGTCCCTTTCCGCAGGGCTGCCCTCGGGCCTCTTGCTCCCAGTCTGTCTGCCCATGCAGGGTTGCCACGTGCCAGCCAGGTGCAAAATGTGGCCTTGCCCTTGTTGAAGTGCAGGCAGCTGGTGCTTGCCCAGCTCTCCAGTTTCTCCAGACCCCTCTGCAGGGCGTCTCTGTCCTCAAGCGCATCATCAGCTCCCCCCACGTCTGCGTTGCCCGCAAACTGAGCTAGGAAACCTTGAAGTCGGCGTCATTCAGGAAGAGGCTGAAGAGCACTGGCCCTGAGATGGGTCCCCAGGGATCCCCGCCAGGGACTGCTGGGCAGCCCCAGGTAAGCCCATTCCCCGTCACCCTTGCAGTCCGCTCCCTCAGCCACTTGCTCCCTTCTCTCATTGTGTGTTGCTCCATCGGGATGCTGGGCATTCAGGAGGATCCTGGCAGAGCCACGCCTGAAGGCTTTCCTCGCGACTCGTCGTCGCGGCGGACGATCCGTGATCCAGAGGTGGGGAGATCTCAGCTGGGGTTGGGTTAGGAACCATCTCTTATGCTCGGCAGCAGCACCTCGCACCTCATCTCTCCCATGGATTGAGGCCAATCTCCGCCTTCACTTCGCAATCCAGGCTGAACCGCGCAGGCCCCAAAAGTTCTCGCTTCGCTTGCCAGAACTCGTCTGCGCCCGCGCCACCTCGTGTTCAGGGGTCTTCTGCTTCCTCACCTCATCTTCCTCTCGTGACCGCTAGGTGACCGGAAGAGCCTCTGCGAGCCTCTGCGCATGCTCTTCCCTTGTTGGCGTTGGCTCAAGGAGGAGGTGGGGTCGCTTTGGCTGAGGTAGCAGGTGAAATCCCTCTTCTGGACAGCATGGGTTCAACTTTTCCTTAGATGTTCCTTGCAGTCCCTGCTCACGGCGACTGCTCCTTCCAGGCAGTGCCTCCATCTCGGGTCATTGCTCCTTGGTCTCTCTCCGAGTTCCTGGTGGCGATGTTGAGACAAGCACCGTTCTTCGGACCGAGACAAATACTGTTCCTCGGACCGACTCTTACAGCCCCTACAGCACCCTTCATTCCGCCCTATGGAGCCTACTATAGCCCCTACTGCGCCCCTTAAGTCCCTCCATGGAAACTCTTATAGAGCCCCTACTGCGCCCTTAAGTTCCTCCATGGAGATGCTTATAGAGCCCCTACTGTACTCCTTAATTCACCCAATGGAGACTCTTATAGAGCGCCTACAGCGTCCTCCATTCCCCCCTATGCAGCCTCCTATAGCCCCTACTGTGCCCTTAAACTCCCCTCATGGAGGCTCTAACAGAGCCCCTACAGCGCCCTTCATTCTCCCATAAGGAGCCTCCTATATAGCCCCTCCTTCGCCCCTGAAGTCCCCCCATGGAGATTCTTACAGAGCTCCTACTGCCCCCTTAAGTCCCTCCATGGAGACCCTTATAGAGCTCCTACTGCACCCTTAAGTCCCCCCATGGATACGCTTATAGAGCCCCTACTGCGTCCCTTAATTCTTCCAATGGAGACTCTTATAGAGCCCATACAGCGCCCTTCATTCCCCCCTATGCAGCCTCCTATAGAGCCCTTACTGTGCCCCTAAAGTCCCCCCATGGAGACTCTGACAGAGCACATACTGCCCCCTTAAGTTCCTCCATTGAGAATCTTATAGAGCCCCTACAGCGCCCTTCATTCCCCTCTATGGAGCCTCCTATAGTGCCCATACTGCGCCCCTTAAGTCCGCCTAAGGAGACTCATATAGAGCCCTGACAGCGCCCTCTATTCCCCCATAGGCAACCTCTTACAGAGCCTCTAGTGCGCCCCTTAAGTCCCCCCATGGAGAAAATTATAGAGCCTCTACTGCGCCCTTAAGCCCCCCCCCAAACCCTCTTATAGAGCCCCTACTGTGGCCCTCATTCCCCCCTCTGGAGCCTTGTATAGAGCCCCTGTTGCGCCCCTAAAGTCCCCCCATGGAGACACTTACAGAGCCCATACAGAACCCTTAGTTCCCCCCTATGCAGCCTCCTGTACAGCCCCCACTGCAACCATTGATTCCCTCCATGGAGAATCTTATAGAGCCTCTACTGTACCCCTTAACTCCCCCCATGGAGACTCTTATAGAGCCGCTACTGCACCCTTCATTCCCCACTATGGAGCCTCTTATAGAGCCCTTAATGCGCCCCTTAAGTCCCCCCATGGAGACTCTTACAGATCCCGTACTACCCCCTTAAGTCCCCCCATGGAGAACTCTTAAATAGCACCTACAGTGCCCTTCATTCCCCCTATGGAGCCTTGTATAGAACCCCTACTGCGCCCCTAAAGTCCCCCTAAGCAGACTCTTATAGAGCCCCTACTTCGCCCTTAAGTCCCTCCATGAAGACTCTTACAGAGGCCATACTGCCCCCTTAAGTCCCCCCATGGAGACTCCTATACAGTACCTACTGCGTCCTTATGTCCCCTCATGGAGACGCTTATAGAGCCCCTACAGCACCTGTCTTTCCCCCCTATGGAGCCTCTTATGGAGCCCTTACTGTGCCCCTTAAGTCCCCCCATGGAGACTCTTACAGAGCCCGTACTGCCCTCTTAAGTCCCTCCATGGAGACTATTATAGAGCCCTTAATGCGCCCCTTAAGTGCCCCCATGGAGACTCTTATAGAGCCCCTACAGCACCCTTTTTTTCTCCCCCTATGCAGCCTCCTATAGAGCCCCTACTGCAAACATTAAGTCTCCCCATCGAGACTCTTACAGAGCCCCTACAGCACTCTTATTTCCCCCCCTATGAAGCCTCCTATAGAGCTCATACTTGAACCCTTAATTCCCCCCAAGGAGACTCTTATAGAGCTCCTACTGCAGCCTTCATTCCCTCCTATGGAGCCTTGTATAGAGCCCCTACTGCGCCCCTTAAGTCCCTCCATGGAGACACTTATAGAGCCCCTACTGCCCCCTTAAGTCCCTCCATGGAGACGCTTATAGAGCCCCTACTGCACTCCTTAATTTCCCCAATGGAGACTCTTATAGAGCCCCTACAGCGCCCTTCATTCCCCGCTATGCAGCCTCATGTAGAGCCCTTACTGTGCCCATGAAGTCCCCCTCAGGAGACTCATATAGAGTGCCTACAGCGCCCTCTATTCCCCCATAGGCAGCCTCTTATAGAGCCTCTACTGCGCCCCTTAAGTCCCCCCACGGAGAAACTTATAGAGCCCCTACGGCGCCCTTAAGTCCCCCCAAGGAGACTCTTATAGAGCCACTACTGCGGCCTTCATTGCCCCCTATGGAGCCTTGTATAGAGCTGCTACTGCGCCACTTAAGTCCCGTCAAGAAGACACTTGAAGAACCCCTACTGTGTCCCTATGTCCCTCCATGGGGACACTTATAGAGCCCTTACTGCTCCCCTTAAGTCCCCCCATGGAGACTGTTACATAGCCCCTACTGCCCCTTAAGTCCCCCCATGGAGACGCTTATACAGCCCCTACTGCACTCCTTAAATTTCCTCTGTGGAAATTCTTTTAAAGCCCCTACTGCGCCCCTGAAGTCCCTCCATGGAGACAATTATAGAGCCCCTACAGCACCCTTCATTCCCCCCTATGCAGCCTCCTGTAGAGCCCCTTCTGCGCCCCTTAAGTCTCCCCATGGAGACTCTTATAGAGCCCCTACAGCACCCTTATTTCCCCCCTATGAAGCCTCCTATAGAGCCCCTACTACGCCACTTAATTCCCCCCATGCAGACTCTAATAGAGCCCCTACTGCACCCTTAATTCCCCCAATGGAGACTC
Organism: Neomorphus geoffroyi; assembly: GCA_033558235.1. Taxonomy (NCBI): domain Eukaryota; kingdom Metazoa; phylum Chordata; class Aves; order Cuculiformes; family Neomorphidae; genus Neomorphus; species Neomorphus geoffroyi. The sequence goes on from JAUMJM010000151.1 coordinate 58,739, forward strand.
TTATAGAGCCCATATAGCGCCCTTCATTCCCCCCTAGGCAGCCTCCTGTAGAGCCCTTACTGCGCCCCAAAAGTCCCCCCATGGAGACTCTTATAGAGCACCTACTGCCCCCTTAAGTTCCACTATTGAGAATCTTATAGATACCCTACAGCACCCTTCATTCCCCCCTATGGAGCCTCCTATAGAGCCCCTACTGTTCCCCTGAAGTCCCCCTAATGAGACTCGTATAGAGATCCTACAGCGCCCTCTATTCCCCCACAGGCAGCCTCTTATAGAGTCTCTAGTGCGCCCCTTAAGTCCCCCCATGGAGAAACTTATAGAGCATCACAGCACCCTTCATTCCCCCCTATGGAGCATCCTATAGAGCCCATACTGCACCCCTAAGACCTCCCACAGAGACTCCTATAGAGCCCCTACTGAGCCCTTAAGTCCCTCCATGGAGATTTTTATAGAGCCCCTACAGCACCCTTAATTACCCCCTAGGCAGCCTCCTGTACAGCCTCGACTGCAACCATTGATTCCCCTCATGGAGACTCCTATAGAGCCTCTACTGCACCCCTTAATTCCCTCCATGGAGACCCTCATAGAGCTCATACTGCACCCTTAATTGCCTCCATGGAGAATCTTATAAAGCCCCTACTGCGTCCTTCATTCCCCCCTATGGAGCGTTGTATACAGCCCCTACTGCGTCCCTAAAGTCCCCCCAGGAGACTCTTATAGAGCCCCTACTTCGCCCTTAAGTCCCTCCATGGAGACTCTTATAGATCCCCTACTTCGCCCTTCAATCCCCTCATGGAGATTCTTATAGAGCCCCTACAGCACCCTTCATTACCCCCTATCGAATTTCCTATAGAGCCCCTACTGCGCCCTGTAAGTCCCGCCATGGAGACTCCTATAGAGTACCGACTGCATCCCTAAGTGCCCCCATGGAGACACTTATAGAGCCCCTACAGCGTCCATTATTCCCCCATACGCAGCCTCCTATAGAGCCTCTAGTGCACCCCTTAAGTCCCCCTATGGAGACTCCTAGAGAGTACCTACGGTGTCCTTATGTGCCCTCATGGAGACTCTTATAGAGCCCCTACCGCACCCTTCATTCCCCCCTAGGGAGCATCCTATAGAGCCCATACTGCACCCCTAATCTCCTCCCATGGAGACTCTAATAGAGCCCGTATAGCGCCCTTCATTCTCCCATAAGGAGCCTCCTATATAGCCCCTACTTCGACTTTTAAGTGCCCCCATGGAGACACTTATAGAGCCCCTACTGAGCCATTAAGTCCCTCCACGGAGACTCTTATACATCCCCTAGAGTGCCCTTCATTCCCCCCTATGCAGCCTCCTGTAGAGCCCTTACTGCACCCCTGAAGTCCCCCCATGAAGACTCTTATAGAGCCCCTGCTGCACCCTTCATTCCCCCCTATGGAGCCTCCTATAGAGTACGTACTGCGCGCCTTAAGGCCCCCTAAGGAGACTCATATAGAGCGCCTACAGCACCCTCTATTCCCCCATAGGAAGCCTCTTATGGAGCCTCTACTGCGCCCTTAATTTCCTCCATGGAGACTCTTATAGAGCATTACAGCACCCTTCATTCCCCCCCAATGGAGCATTCTATAGAGCCCATACTGCGCCCTTAAGACCTCCCACAGTGACTCCTATAGAGCCCCTACTGCGCCTTTATGTCCCTCCATGGAGATTCTTATAGAACCCCTACAGCACCATTAATTCCCCCCTATGCAGCCTCCCATAGAGGCCCTACTGCGCCCCTTAAGTCCCCACATGGAGATTCCTATACTGTACGTACTGGGCCCTACATTCCACCCTATGGAACCTCCTATGGAGCACCTACTGTGCCCTTAAGACCTCCCACAGAGACCCCTGTAGAGCCCCTACTGCGACCGTTAAGTCCCCCCATGGAGACTCTTATAGAGCCCCTACTGTACCCTTAATTTCCACCGTGGAGACTCTTATAGAGCTCCTACTGTGCCCTTCATTCCCCCCTATGGAGCCTTGTATACAGCCCCTACTGTGTTCTAAGTCCCTCCATGGAGACACTTATAGAGCCCATACAGCATCCTTCATTCCGCCCTATGGAGCCTCCTATAGAGCCCCTACTGGAACCCTTAATTCCTTTTTGGGGGGGCTGGGGGGGTGGGGCACTCACGGTCATGGCCGACGTCAGGGAAGGTAAGGAGCGCGGGGCGTCCTGGGCGCAGCTCCCCCTGCGCCGTCACCAGCGCCGCCCCGAAGGGCGTCCCCGTCAGCGTCGCCTGCGGCCAGGGGCAGCGCCGAGAGGGTCATCCAACAGGGCACAATCGCCACCCAAAACTCCCAATTTCAACCCCAAATGTCACAATTTCCACCCAAAATTGCACAATTTCCACCCAAAATTCCCAATTTTCACCCAAAATTCCTGATTTCCACCCAAAATGCACAATTTTAGACCCAAATTCCCCAATTCCCACCCAAAATTACCCAGTTTCAACCCAAAATTCCAAATTCCCACCCTGAATTCCCCAATTTTCAGCCCAAATTCTCAATTTCCACCCAAAATGCCCAATTGTGACCTAAAATGCCCCAATTTCCACCCAAAATTCCCAAATTCAACCAGTAATTCCACAATTTCCACCCAAAAGTCTGCAATTTCCACCCAAAATCTCCAATTTCTACCCCAAAATGCCCAATTGGACCCAAATTCCCCAATTTCAACCCCAAATTCCCCAATTTCCAACCAAAATCTCTGATTTCCACCCAAAATTTCAGTTTCCACCCCAAATTCTCAATTCCCAAACCAAATTCCCAATTCCCACCCCAAATTCCCCAATTTCACCCAAAACACCCAATTTCCAACCCTAATTTCACAATTTCCAACAAAAATGCCCATTTTTGACTGGAAAGTCCCAATTTACACTCAAAATTTCACACTTTGGACCCAAATTTCCCAATTTCCACCCCAATTTCCACAATTTTCACACAAAAGGCCAAATTTGGACCAAAATTTCCCAAATTTCAACCCAAAATTCCCCAAGTTTGACCCCAAAATTCCCAAATTTTGCCCCAAATTTAACCAAGTTTGACCCCAAAATCCCATTTGACGCCAAAATTCCCCAATTTCCCCCAATTTTCCCAAAATTGCCCTTGTTTGCCCCCATTTCCCCTTCCCCCCCCCCGGGCTCACCTTGCTGGGTGGGGGAGGGGCAGCCTCGTGCAGCTCCATCTGGGGGAGAGGGGCCCCGAGGGGGGAAATTTGGGGCAAAACGGGGAATTTTAGGGAAATATGGGGAAAATTTGGGAAAAAATAGAAATTTTAGGGAAAACGAAGGATCTTGAGGGAAAGGAAGGGATTTTAGGACACAACAAGGATTTGGGGGGAGGGCCAGCTGAGGCGGGGGGACAGGGGACCAGCACCTGTGGGGCAGGGAGCCCCATCTGTGGGGCTGGGACCCCCATAAGTGGGGCTGGGACCCCGATCTATGGGGCTGGGACCCCCATAAGTGGGGCGGGGACCCCGATCTATGGGGCTGGGACCCCCAGCTATGGGGCAGGGACCCCAATCTATGAAGCGGGGACCCCCATCTATGGGCCGGGACGCATCTATGGGACTGGGACCCCCATCTGTGGGGCAGGGACCCCGATCTATGGGGCAGGGACCCCCATCTGTGGTGCGGGGAACCAGATCTATGGAACTGGAACCCCCATAAATGGGGCAGGGACCCCCACCTATGGGGCAGGGACCCCTATGTATGGGGCTGGGACACCTATCTGTGGGGAGGTGACCCCCATCTGTGGGACAGGGACCCCGATCTATGGGGCAGGGACCCCCATCTGTGGGGCTGGGACCCCTATCTATGAGGCTGGGACCCCCATCTGTAGGGAGAGGACCCCCATCTCTGGGAAGGGGACCCCCATCTGTGGGGCAGGGACCCCATCTATGGGGCAGGACCCCATGTGTGGGGCAGCCCCTCACCTGCGCCCGCAGCCTCGGCGTGAGCAGCCCCAGCGCCTCCCCCAGCGCCGCGGGGGAGGGGGGGGGAGGGGGATGTCAGTCAGGCACCTCACGGCCAATCAGAGAGGCGGCAGCTTCCCGCCCCCCGTGGGACACGCCCAATCGCCGTGCCGCAGCCAATCAGAGCCTTCCATCCCTCCCGCCCCTCGGCAGCCACGCCCCCCCCCTTCCCGCCCTTTGCTCGGCTTTGTCCACCGCGGGCGGGAGAACAAAGGCCCCTCTGGGAGCCGGGGCAGCCCCCGCCTCCACCCCAAGGTGAGCGGATCCTCACGAGCCCCCCGAGTGGGCCGTGACCCCCCCGCACCCCCAAACTCCCCTCTACCCCCTCCGGCCCCACACAAATCCCTGCCCCCCCACCCCCGACCAGACCCCTCCGACCAGACCTTTCCAACCCCCCCGGCCGCAAAATGGCCGCAGCCCCCACAACCCCCCTCCCCCCAGCTCCACAAGAATCCCTCACCCCCAGCCCCCTCCCCCACCCAACCAGCCCCCTCCGACTCCCCCGGCAGCAAAATGGCCCCAACCCCCCCAATGCCCCCTGCCCCAGTTCCACACAAATCCCGCCCCCCCCTCCCAAACAGCCCCCCCTCAAACAGCGCCCCCCAGTCAGACCCCTACGACCCCCCCGGCCGCAAAATGTCCTGAACTCCCCGAGTGCCTTTTCCCCTCAGTTCCACGCAAATCCCCCCCCCTCCCAAACAGTCCCCCCCCCCAGACCCCTCTGACTGCCCTGCCGCGGAATGGCCCCAACCCCCCCCTCCTCCCAGTTCCACACAAATCCCGCAGCCCCTCCCAACCAGACTCCTCCGACCAGACCTTTCCGCCCCCCTGGCAGCAAAATGGCGCCAGCCCCCACAACCCCCCTTCCCCCAGCTCCACAAGAATCCCTCACCCCCCACCCCAGCTCCTTCCCCCCTCTAAGCAGCCCCCTCCGACCCCCCCCCGCCGCAAACTGGCCCCAACCCCCCCCAATGCCTCCTACCCCCAGTTCCACACAAATCCCGCCCCCCCTCCCAAACAGCCCCCCCATCAAACAGCCCCGCCCAGCCAGACCCCTACGACCCCCCCGGCCGCAAAATGGCCCCAACCCCCCCTCTAACTCACCCGACTCCCCCCAAGCACACCCTTCCCCTAAATACCCCCCACCCCAACCCCCCCCAAATGCCCCCTTCCCCCCTGGGCCCCCCTCCCCCACCCCTCCAGCCCTACAACCCCCCCGCTTCTTTAAACCCTCCCCCCTTCCATCCCCCCCGCACCCCAGGGGGCACTGGGACGTGGAGATCTCCCCCTGAGATGCCAACACCGCGTCCCTCTCCCCAGCCTGTGGCAACCCGTGCCCCACGGAGGAGAACCTCTAGGAGCCCCTGGAGCCTCCCACCACCATCCCCAGCCAGAAGGCTTCACCGCACCAGCCGGGTACAACGGGGGCACCTCCAGAAGGACCAAGCCATGCTGAGAGGAAACCTGGTGCCACCAGGCAGCGCCCGAGCCAGGGCTTGGTTCCCGCTCACCCACCCTGCGCAGCGCCCCCGAGACGCTCCAAGGAGAAGCTGGTGCTGCTGGGCACCACGGCCCTGGGCATCTCCGTGCTCGTCAACATCCTCCTCCTCGCCTTCGGGTCACGGCAGGTGAGCGGGGGAGCTCCATGGGGACTTCTTCCAGCTGGGGAGAAGACGCTGCGGGGCAGAGGTAAGGTTCTTGGGGGTCACCATGGGGATTTGAGGGCTCAGCACCCTCCAACGTCACCCCAACAGCTCTGGGTGGCCTCTAGGTGTCCCCCCAGTTGCGACTCTGATGGAAGAACTGGAGGCAGAGAAGATGAAGGAGATGCCAAATGTGGGTGAGCGTCACCCGCCCATCCTCCCTTCCCATGGTGACACCCATGGCCATGTCCCCAACCCCGTGTTTCCCACTCGTCCACCTCTTCTGTGGTGACACCATGAATGTGTCCCCAGTGCCATGTGTCCCCTTCCATTCCCATGCTGACACCCACGAATGTGTTCCCAGTCCCTATGTGTCCACCTCCATCCGTCCTTCCTGTGGTGACGCCATGGATGTGTCCCCAATCCCCGTGTGTCCCCATCCATCCTGTGTTTCCATGGTGACACCCATGGACGTGTCCCCAATCCCATGTGTCCATCTCCATCCTCCCTTCCCATGGTGACACCAGCCCCTGTGTGTCCCCAACCCTGTGTGTGTCCCCACCAGCCTCCCGCTCCTTCCTGCTCTACGAGAAGCACCGCAAGTGCATGGCGGCCACGGGGCTCCAGCTGACGGCCACCACGTGCCAACTCGATGTCACGGCCCAACGCTTCCAGTGGTTGCCTGATGGCCGCCTGCAGGGCTGTGAGAGTCACCGCGGCGACACGGCCGCCCGCCCGCAAGGACAACCTGTCCCTGGTGAGGTTGGAGCTGTGCCGGGAGGACAAGGCGAGGCAGCATTGGGAGTGTCGCCGTGGTGGCCTCTGGGCGTTGGCCAGACACGACCTCTACTCAACTACGGCAACAACGTGCAGCAGGCGGTGATGCTCTACAGCGGGGACTGTTGAGTGGAGCCGGTGGGTTGTCCACGGGAGCAAGGATGACGTCTGCTCCCACTGCTGTGAGGGCCAACACCTTCATCTTAGGTGTTCCTCTGGGAAGCACCAACCTGTGACCTCTGCGCTTGGGAAGATGATGGAATCGTGGCACGGGTTGGGTAGGAAGGGACCTCAAAGATGATGGAATCATGGAATGGGAGCGTGAAGGGACACTGGGAAGAGGGGGAACTGGGTGCACTGGAGGTACTGGGAGTTAATGGGGTGAATGGGGGGCACTGGAGATAGTGGGAGAGAAATAGGGGGAACTGGAATCACTGGGGGCACTGCTGCCCCACACGCCTCACCAGGGTAAGCTCCCGCATGCGCTGGCAGAGGTGCCACAAGGTGGTGGCATCTCAGAGCAGCTCCCAGGTCACCTCGCAGAGGGTTCTGCCGATGGCATGGCGGAGCTGTACCAGCTCATCCCAGGGCCCCGGGTGCTTGGGCGGGCGGTGAGGCTGGGGGGGGCAGGGAACTGGGGCCCCACAGAGCATCCCCCTCCTCCCCCACAGCGACTGCCACCTTGTACCCCATGGCTACACAGGCCATTGAGGGGTGCTGGCATCAGTGGGGGCTCCGGGAGCGCTGAGGCCACTGGGATCAGTGGGGGCTCGGGGAGCACTGAGGACACTGGCAGCACTGGGGGTTTCTGGAGGCACTGGGAGCAGTGGGGATACTGGAGGCACCGGGGATATTCGGAGACCCTGAGAGGGCACTGGGGGTACCGGGAGCACTGAGGACAGTGGGGCCGCTGGGAGCAGTCGGGACAGTGAGAACTTTGGGAGCACTAGCCCCCACCAGCCCAGCCCCACTCCCACCCCACAGGCCCCCCACCCTTGCCGCCCCACCAGCCTCCCCAGGCTCAACGTCCAGGCGGGCTGGCGGAGCTCCTGCAGGGCGGTGTTGGCAACCAACACTGCCCGGGTCAGCTTGTGCACAGCTTCACAGATGCCAACCCTGAGCTGCACCAGGTCCTCCCGGAGCTCCTGGAGGGGGCAGGGATCTGAGGGCCCGTACCTCCTGGGGGGTTGAAGGGGGTGAGAACGACACAGAGACCCCCCTGTGCGCCCCCATCTGTGACCCTCCCGGGACCCCCTGCCGCCCCAGCACCCCCCAACCTCCCCAAAGCTCTTTCCCTCTCCCAAACCATCCTGAACCCCTAACCCCTCTCTTCAGCAAACACCTCAACCTCGGCACCCCCAAGCAGCAGCCCAACCCCCCATCAGCATCTCCCAGCCTTGCCCTGCAACCCGCCCACCCCCTTACATCAACCCATCAGCCTCTCAAACCTCTCCAAACCCCTCCAAACACCCTTAAATGTGCCCCTAAATCCCCCTGCACCCCCAGACACCCCCTCACCCCGTACCCCCTCACCCCGTGTTCCCAGCGGCTCAGCAGCTCCCAGTCCTCAGAGCGGCACTGCGGCAGCTCCAGCAGAGCCCCCTCCTCACCCTGTGGCTGGGGAGGCACGGGGGTCACCAGGGTCATGGAGATATGGGGCTCATGGGGTCTGGGGGCTCAGGAGGTGTCACGGCTCATGGGAGGTCGTGAAGTCATGTGGCTCAGTGGGGTCAAACAGAGGCTCTGGGGGCACTGAGAGGGACAGAGGGGCCACTGGGTCAGGTGGGCACAGGGGCTGAGGTCGCAGGAGTTATGGGGGGCACAGGAGTCCCAGGGGGGTCTCCCTACGGGGTCTGGGGAGCCACGGCCCCCACTCACTGCCAGGGCCAGTGGCAGGTCCTCCTGCAGCTGCTGGAGCTGGGTGCCAGCATGGGGCATGGCCCGGGTCAGCTCGCCCAGGCTTTGGCAGGCACCATCCCAGAGCAGCTCCAGCTCCTACCAGGGCTGCGGAGGCTCGCGGGGGCGGTGAGGTTGGGGGGGGCAGGGAGGTGGGGTCCCACAGAGAACCCCCCTCCTGCCCCAGAGCGACCGCCACCTCGCGCCCCATGGCTACACAGGCCATTGAGGGGTGTTGGCATCAGTGGGGGCTCGGGGAGCACTGAGGCCACTGGGATCAGTGGGGGCTCAGGGAGCACTGAGGACACTGGTGATGAGTGGGGGCTCGGGGAGCGCTGAGGACACTGGGATCAGTGGGGGCTCGGGGAGCACTGAGGACACTGGGATCAGTGGGGGGTTCTGGAGGCACCGGGGATATTCGGAAACCCTGAGAGGGCACTGGGAGTACCGGGAGCACTGAGGACAGTGGGGCTGCTGGGAGCAGTCGGGACAGTGGGAGCTTTGGGAGCGTCAGCCCCCCCCACCCCACAGGCCCCCCCACCCTTGCCGCCCCACCAGCCTCCCCAGGCTCAACGTCCAGGTGGGCTGGCAGAGCTCCTGCAGGGCGGTGTTGGCAGCCAACACTGCCCGGGTCAGCTTGTGCACAGCTTCACAGATGCCAACCCTGAGCTGCACCAGGTCCTCCCGGAGCTCCTGGGGGGGGCAGGGAGCTGAGGTACCCGTACCTCCCGGGGGGTTGAAGGGCGTGAGAACAACACAGAGACCCCGCTGTGCGCCCCCATCTGTGACCCTCCCGGGACCACCTGCCGCCCCAGCACCCCCCAACCTCCCCAAAGCTCTTTCCCCCTCCCAAACCATCCTGAACCCCTAACCCCTCTCTTCAGCAAACACCTCAACCTCGGCACCCCCAATCAGCACCCCAAGCCCCCCATCAGCATCTCCCAGCCTTGCCCTGCAACCCGCCCACTCCCTTACATCAACCCATCAGCCTCTCAAACCTCTCCAGACCCCTCCAAACACCCTTAAATGTGCCCCTAAATCCCCCTGCATCCCCAAACACCCCCTCACCCCGTGCCCTCCATGCCCCCCGTGTCCCCATCACCCCGTGCTCCCGCAGGCACAGCAGGTTCCAGTCTTCGGGGCGGCGCTGCAGCAGCTGGAGCAGAGCCTCCCGGTCAGCGTGTGGCAGGGAGGATACGGGGGTCACCCCATAGGGGCTCTGGGAGCACTGGGAGGGACACAGGGGCCACGGGGTCAGGTGGGCACAGGGGTTGAGGTCACAGGACTTATGAGGGGCACAGGAGTCCCAGGGGACCCCCCAAGCACCCCATCAACCCAGCAGCCCCCCAAACACCCTCAAATGTGCCCCTAAATCCCCCTGCACCCGCAGGCGCAGCAGCTCCCGGCCCTCGGGGAGAGCCCTTTCCTTCCCCTGTGGCACGGGGGTCACGGGGGGTCACCAGGGTCATGGGGATATGGGGGTCACGGGGTCTGGGGGCTATTGAAAACCAGCTCAAAGACACCCCAGTCCTTGGTGCCAGCCAGCATGGGGTCACAAGGAAAAGGCTCTGCGTGACAAACCTAATGTCTCTCTAGGACAAGGTCACCCCGCTGGCTGAGCAAGGAAAGCCCACGGCTGGAACGGGTTGGGCTTTCAGGAAAGCCTTCAGGCGTGGCTCTGCCAGGATCCTCCTGAATGCCCAGCATCCCGATGGAGCAACACACAATGAGAGAAGGGAGCAAGTGGCTGAGGGAGCGGACTGCAAGGGTGACGGGGAAGGGGGTTACCTGGGGCTGCCCAGCAGTCCCTGGCGCGGATCCCTGGGGACCCATCTCAGGGCCAGTGCTCTTCAGCCTCTTCCTGAATGACGTGGACTTCAAGGTTTCCTAACTCAGTTTGCGGGCAACGCAGACGTGGGGGGAGCTGATGATGCGCTTGAGGACAGAGAGGCCCTGCAGAGGGGTCTGGAGAAACGGGAGAGCTGGGCAAGCACCAGCTGCCTGCACTTCAACAAGGGCAAGGCCACATTTTGCACCTGGCTGGCACGTGGCAACCCTGGATGGGCAGACAGCCTGGGAGCAAGAGGCCCGAGGGCAGCCCTGCGGAAAGGGACCTGGCGGTTCTGGGCGACGGCAAGGGGAACAGGAGCCAACAGAGAGCCCTGGCAGCCAAGAGTGCCAACCAAGTCCTGCGGTGAATCCTGCACGGCATCGCCAGGCAGGCGAGGGAGGGGCTTGCCCTGCTCTGCTCCGGCCCCACCTTGACTACTGGGTGAAGTTTGGGGTGGCACGGCATCAAAAGAATCTACAGCTACTGGAGAGTGCCCGGAGAAGGAACCAAGCTGCTGAAGGCTTTAGAGGGGAAGTCGTATGAAGAGCAGATACGGGCACTCGCTCTGTCCAGCCTGGAGAAAAGGCTGAGGGGAGACCTCATCGCACTCTACAGCTTCTTCAGGAGAGGAGGAGGAAGAGCAGGCGCTGAGCTCTTCCCAGGGACAGGACCCGAGCAAATGACAGCACGCTGTGCCGGGGGAGGCTTAGGCTGGGTATTGGGAAAAGGTCCTTTCCAACTCGGGACATCCTGTGCTTGTACGATTCTTTATTTTCCCAAAAAACGAATCTGCGGCAGCTGGGTGTCGATCTCTGCCAGCTTGCCTACCTTGTGTGCCCGCTGGGCTTCTTTCTGCTCCAGCTGGGCTACTTTCTTTGCCTACGGGGCGTCTTTTTGCATGTGTTGGCCTTCCTTCTGCACCATTTGGGCTTCCTTCATAGCCAGCCTTCTTCCTTCTGCACCAGCTGCCTTTCAATTTTCATAAGCTGGAGTTCCTCCTGGGCCAGCTGGGCTTCCTTCATAGCCAGCTGGGCGTTCTTGAGCACCACTTTGACTTCCTTCTTCTCCAGTTGGGCTTCCTTCTGCTCCAGCTGGGATTTCTTCTGCTCCAGCTGGGATTTGATCTGCTCCAGCTGGGATTTCTCTTGCGCCAGCCGGGCTTCTTCCTGCAGCAGCTGGGCTTCTTTCTGTGCCAGCTGGGCTTCCTTCTGACTCAGTTGGGTTTCCTTCCGCACCATCTCCATCTCCCAGCCGCGATGGGCTTAGCTTATCTATGAGAGAAATGGAAAGTACGGTCAAATGGTGCCAGGGAGCGACCGGGAAGGCTAAAGTTCCCTCGGTGCCTGCAGGTGTTTCTGGGAGCACAAGCATCTTGCCTTTCCAGGCGCTCTGTACATCCCCGACCAAACTCTCTGGAAGCAGACATCGTCAGCCTGGCAAAGGCAGAGCCAGAGCTGAGCCCTGGGTGCCCCAGGGCCGTTTCCCAGCACGCAGGGCCCCATGCGGTCCCGCAGCAAAGCCAGAGCTGAGCCGGGGCACAGCTGCCACCCTGTAGGTGCTCGCCCTGCACCCCCAGCCTCTTCCACTCCCTTCTGGCAGGGCCGCAATCCAGCCCAAGGGGCACACCTGACACCAAGGCGTGGCCAGAAAGCTGCCGCTAGGAAAGGAGACCTTCCCAGCTGGCTGAAGGATCCCTGCAGGAGCTCCGGTGGCATTAGGACACCAAGGGGAGAGCAGGGCTCAGGCAGGGCTCCCGCTCGGTCTCTGACTGCGCTTGCGGAAACCTGTGGGCCAACACCAGGGAGATGAGGACAAGAAGGAACGCGCACGCTTGCCTACCTTCCCAGCAACCCAAAAAGCAACCCAAGGAAAGTCAGCTTCAGCTCCTTGTTCTCAGCAGGCTCCCAGAGCCCTCTGAAGCTACGCGGCTTCTCCTGACAGGACAAGCTGCCCTCCCTGGACACATCCTTCCCAGGTCAGGCACGTTTGCAGCACGCGGTTCCCAGAGCAGCCACACAAGTTATTCTCAAGGGGCGGGGGGGCGGGGGGGGTGTCCTACCCTGGAGACTGAACGCGAGCAGTGACTGCACAGAAGGGACACAGACAGAGCTGACCTACCCTGGCCGTGAGGCAGAGTTTCCTCTCCAGCAGAAGGGGCAGCGGGCTCTGCGAGGCTCGAACGGCGGTGCCTTGGCTTTTCACGCACAAGGAAGGCGCTGGCAGCTGCCAGCAGAGAGGCCACCTGTCTCCTCCCGCTGCTCCTGGAGACTGAGGCCAGAGAGCGCTTGGCCCTGGGGGCAGAGCGGTCTCCTAGGAGACCGGTCGGTGTCACAGAGGGGGACATCAGAGAGGGTGACATCAGCGAGGGGGACTGCACAGAGGTCACTGGCCAGCCTGTAAATGGCCCACAAGCAGTGCATCCCACCCCCTGCCTTCCCAGAGCGTCCATTGGCCACGAGTGCTGGGAGCTGCGCGTGTGCGAGAGAGCAGAGGCCAAGCTGGGGCCACGCGGTCTCTCTCCTCCCTGGGCTGGCAGAGCTGCCCTGGGGGCTGCAGAGGGCTCACCCCTGCCCCTCGCTCTGCCTCCTCTACAGCCTCCTCCAAGGGACACCTCTCCCGGGCCCCGGGGATGCCCCAGACCCTGCGGCCCCTCAGGGCTCTACGGCCCCTGCAGGACGGACCCAGCGGCCGGGCAGCCGGGCAGGGCGGGCAGCGAGAGCTGCTGGGGACAAGGGGGTTTGTGCTTTGGGTCTCTCGAAAGCAATAAAATCCCTTTCCTCTTGCTCTTGTTCCATTTTTTAAGCAAGGTTGATTTGCAAACCGACCCGGGAGCTTCCCCTGCGCGGGGAAGGGCCATGGGGGGTGGCACAGGGACAGGGGGACATCAGCTGCATCAATCCCAGCCCCCAGTTCCACTTTCCCCTCCCTGGAGGGAGGAGAGGAAAGGAGGACGGGCTAAAGGGGGTTCGGGGGTTCGGGGAGGGAGGTTGTACAAGCTGTGGCTGATCTTGGGGTCCCCAGGGCTGCTGTTCCGACAGCCAGAGCTGAAGGTGACAAAGGGATTGCTTAGGGTTTGTTCCGTTTCAATCAATCCAATTCTCTACCCTGTTCTTCTTCCTGTAATTTTTATAATCCAGACTGTTTGCAGACTGACCCCCCAGGTGTCCCCCCCCCTCCAGGTTGCCCCAGAGGCGAGACACCCTCTTTGTCTCACTTGGCTCCTTCAGAAGCTCCTCACTCATCCAGGCCGGCCGTCTGCCCCTGCGGCTCGTCTTACGGCTCATCGGGACAGCCTGCTCCTGCGCCTTCAAGATTTCCTTCTGCAAGTACCCCCCAGCCTTCCTGACCCCCCAGGCTTTGAAGGACTATTTCCCAGGGTTCTCTCCTGACTCGTTCCTTAGAGAATCCAAAATCCGCCCGCCCAAAGTCCAGCGTGGACATCCTGTTCGTGCCCTTCCTCATTTCCCTCTTTATGGAAAACTCTCTTATCTCGTGGTCACCTTCTGCGCAGCGCGGACTTTAGTCTCCCTCTTCTCCATTCCTTGTCCAGCTGGCGAAGCACCTTCGGCAGAGACGGCAGGGAGGGACACGGGGAGGCAGGTGCTGAGGTGGGGAACGTGGGGACAGGGGTTGGCCTAAGGCCCCTTGTGGGTGCTGCCACCCCGGGGACGGCTCCTGCCTACCTGCAGCTGCGCCTGGTGCCCGCTTGTCGCCCGGCTGGGTGTCCTGCAGCCGCTGCAGCCGCTCCTGCAGCTGCTGCTGGGCTCGGCCTCGCAGCCTCCCCTGCTCCAGCAGCGCGGTGCACGGCTCCACCCGCTCATAGATTTTGGCCCGCAGCTTCTCCTTGGCCTCCTGGGGGGGACGTGCGAGAGTCGGCCAGGCTGGAGGGCAGGGCTCAACCGGGCCCCCCGCGGGAGGAGGGGGTCCTGCCAGGGAAACTGCCCTCAAGGGAGAGCTGGGGACACTGGCACCTTGCTCCACGCTGCGCCCTGTCCTGCCCAGCGTCCCCCAGCAGCACCCACCCCGCTGCCAGCAGCCCCTACCTGCCAGACCCTGCCGCTACCTTCCACGCTCTTCCTGGCCAAAGCCACGGCCAAGTGCTTCTGCGCGCCGCCCAGCTGGGAGATGGGGAGCTTGTGGCGCCGTGGGCAGGAGAGCAGAGAGCACATCACCCCCAGCCTGGCGATGGTCACGGCCCAGCGCTGCCCTGCACCGCCTGCTCCTGGAGAGGACCTGTGCAGGAGCTGGCTCTGCAGGCCCAGCGCCGTGCAGGGGGGACAGCAGATGCACCTGCTGGTACCTCCTGGGCAGCGCGGAGGGCACGGACATCTGCCTGCGCCACCTCCCGCAGCGGGGGCAGCAGCTCTCTCTTCTTCCTCAGCTTCGCGTCACACACCTGGGTGCTGCCGGGGCGGCTGCTCGGGCTCTTTGGGCACAAGGGGCACTGCTGGTTTCCAGCTGGGCACGTGGAGCCTCCGAGAGGGGCCTGTGGGGAGAGAAGGCTGCTGAGGCTTCAGCTGCACAGGGGACACCGGCACTCTTGTGCACGCCACGGAGCTGGCACAGCTCCCCGGCCAGGGGGTGGCAGTTGCTGGAACAGCTTGGCCGAGGGGGACAGGAGCCCCTTAGGGCAAAACTGAGCAGGGGGATTTCTCCGGGCAGGTTCCCCTGTCAGGAGCGGGCGCTGGCACCAGCTCCCGAGAAGAAGGCCCCAGAGTTCAGACACCAATTCAAGCCCCTGAGAGCAGCCCTGGGGCACGGCTGCCCCACTGCTTTGGCTCCTTAAGCCAATGGGGAGGCAATTGAACTCCAGGGGGGGTTTCTTCTCCTCTTAAGCTTTGCCAGGCTGCAGCGAGAGAGGAGCAGCGAGTCCCCGTGCCTGCCAACGCCATCCCTGCCCCCGTTACACTGCCAACGCTCCCCTAGAGAAGCGGCCACCTGCACAAGTCCCTTGGAGCAAGGAGCCCCCGGAGCCAGCTCTCCTGTGCACTCCCCGCGAAGCTTTGGCTGCAACTCGTCCCGCAGACGGGGTTCGGCCACGGAAAGCCTGCGCCAGCTGGAGCTGCGGCTTCACAAACCTCCCCGAGCCCCTGTGGCCGTCAGGGAGCCCCTGTGGACCTTGGGAGGCCTCTATGGAACTGGGGAGCCTTATGGATATCAGGGAGCCCCTATGGACCTTGGAGCCCCCTACGGATGTTGGGGAGGCCCTATCGACCTTGAGGTCCCCTATGGACGTCGGGGAGCTCCTATAGAGTTTGGGGTCCTCTATGGCTCCTCAGGGAGCCTCTAGGGATTTTGGGGTCTTCAATGGATGTTAGGGACACCCTATGGACGTCGGGGTCCCCTATGGATGTTGGGGAGCTTCTATAGACCTTGGGGTCCCCTATGGATGTTGGGGAGCCCCTATGGACGCTGAGGGGTCCCTCTCACCTGAAGAGCCCACACGTGTCGGCCACCGCAAGTTTGATGCCGCAGCTGTGGCAGAAATCCCACACCCAGAGCTGCTCCTCGAGTGGCAAACTGGTCAGCACCACCACCTGTTGGCACAGCAGCTGGCTGTCAGTCTGGACGGCTGTCCCTCTGTCTGCCCAGCCAGCCAGCCCTCTGCTTCTCTCTCTGTCTGTCCACCCATCCCTCTGCACTTCCATCTGTCTGTCCCTCTGTCCAGCCATCTGCCCACCCACTCGTCCACCCCTGTCTGTTCACCTGTCTGCCCGCCAATCTGTACATCCCCCACTCTCTCTGTCCTTCTGTCCATCCCATCTGTCTGTTCGTTCATGTGTCTGCCCATGTGTTTGTCCATCTATCCACCCGTCTGCCTTCTGTCCATCTGTCCCTGTGTCCGGCTCCGGGAGAAGGCAGACGGACAAGGAGACCACGGCAGGGGTGGAGGGATTCTGGGGGTCCCCAGGAGGGGAAGAGGGGATCCAGTCAGATGTTGGGGTCCCAGGTAGAGGTGGGAGCGGGCAGTGAGATACTGGGGGTCCCATACACATACTGGGAGGTCCATTGCATGAGCTGATTAATTACCCCAAGGGAGGCATTTAGCTCCCCTGGGAACCCCATCGCCCCTTAAAAAGAACCCCCCCCATGGGGGCTAATTAACCCGAGATTAATTAATCCCCTCTCCGGTTAATTAGTAGCCCAGTGTGGAGCACTCATGTGCCCTCATAAACCCCAGCAAGGACTGCGGGGGCAGATTAATGACCCCAAGGGGGGCACTGAGCTCCCCTGGGAACACAGTCACCCCAGAGAAGGAATCCTCATGGCCGCTAATTACACCCAGCAGTAATTCACCAGTGCCCACTTTCAGTAAGTAATTAACATTAATTACCCTGGGCGGGGGGGCACCTGTCTCCCCTTACACGCCCCGAGAAAGATGGCAGGGGCAGATGAATCACCTCAAGGGGGGCGTTGGGCTCTTGGCCACCTCCCCCCTGAGCCCGCGCAGCCCCGACACCAGCACGTTCGACGTCTGCATCCGCTTCATCGCCTCACGGCCCAGCACGGACCTGGGGGGACACGGGGGTCCAAAGTCCATGAGGGGTCCCCCAAAGCCATAGGGACCCCCAGGAGGAACCCCGGCATCCAGGGAACTCCTCACGTCTACACCAACCCTCCCCAAGTCAATAGGGACCCGCAAATACATGGGCTCCCCCAAGTCCATAGGGAACCTCTCAAACATTTAGCACCCCCCTAAAATCCATAGGGACACCCCCGAGTCCATGTGGACTCCCAGGGGGAACCCTGACACTCTGGGAGACCCCAGCTGCACAGGAACACCCCCTCCCACCCCGAGTCCTTAGGGACTCCTCCTCAAAATCCATGGGGGGCACCTCAGCTCCGCAGAGAGGGTCCCCCCAATTTCACCAAACTCCCTCCAATTTCTCCAAATTACCTCTAAATTCCCCCTCAATTTCCACAAATTCCCCCAGATTTTTTCACATTTCCCCTAAATCTCCCCAAATGCCCCCTAAATTCTCCCAAATTCCCACCACTTCCCCCCAAATTTCCACAAATTCCCCCTAAATTTTCCACAAATGCCCCTAAATTTATCCAAATTATCTCTAAATTTCCCCTAAATTTCCCCAAATTCCCCCAAACTTTTTCAAATTTCCTCAATTTCTCCCGAATTTCCCCAAATTTCTTCAAATTCCACCAAATTCCACCCAAGTTTCCCCTAAATTCCCTCAAATTTGCCCTAAATTCCCCCCAATTCCCCCTAAATTCCCCTGATTTGCCCTCAGTCGCCCCCTTTGCCCCTGCCCACCGGGTGCCCCCTGCGGGGGTGCCACACTCACGCCAGCCCGTCCAGCGCCGTCGTCAGCAGGCGCCGCCCGAGCGCCGTCAGCGCCGTCACTGCCTGCCCCGACACCTGGGGGGGAGGGGAAGTGACGTCACGATGCCCCCCATTGCCCCTCCCCCCCCGCAGAATGTGGGGGGTCCGTGTCCCCCCCGTCACCCGGCGTTTGATCCAGGGGTGCCCCCATTCCTGGAGCAGCCAGAGGGTCCCACCAGAGCGGGAGAGGAACAGCCCGGCGCCTGCAGAAACCCCCAAATCAGCCAAATCCCCCCCACAATAACTTGAACCCTTAATTCCCCCCCTAAAGCGCCTCCTATAGAGCACCTACTGCGCCCATTAAGTCCCTCCATGGAGACTCTTATAGAGCCCCTACAGCGCCCATAAGTCCCCCCATGGAGACTCGTATAGAACTCCTATTGCGCCCCAGAAGCCATCTATGGAGACACATATAGAGACCCTACAGCGCCCTTCTTTCCCTCCTATGGAGATTACAATAGAGCCCCTTTTCCCCCCTTTAAGTCTTCGATTGGAGCCTCCTATAGAGCCCCTTCTGTGCCCATTAAGTCCCACCGTGGAGACACTTACACAGCCCCCACTGTGCCCCTTAAGTGCCCCCTATGGAGCTACTGCCCCCTTACCTCGCCCCATGGAGACACTTAGAGAGCCCTTACAGCATCCTTCATTCACCCCTAGGGAGCATCCTATAGAGCCCATACTGCGCCCCTAAACTCCCCCCATGGAGACTCTAATAGAGCCCCTACAGCGCCCTTCATTCTCCCATAAGGAGCCTCTTATATAGCTCCAACTTCGCCCCTTAAGTCCCTCCATGGAGACTCTTATAGAGCCCCGACAGTACCCTTCATTCCCCCCTACGGAGCCTCCCATAGAGCCCCTACTGCAAACAATAAGTCCCCCCATGGAGACTCCGATAGTGTACGTACTGGGTCCTTCATTCCCCCCTATGGAACCTCCTATGGAGCCCCTACTGCGCCCTTAAACTCCCCTCATGGAGGCTCTAATAGAGCCCCTACAGCGCCCTTCATTCCCCTCTATGGAGACTCCTATAGAGCCCATACTGCGCCCCTTAAGTCCGCCTAAGGAGACTCATATAGAGCCCTGACAGCGCCCTATATTCCCCCATAGGCAACCTCTTACAGAGCCTCTAGTGCGCCCCTTAAGTCCCCCCATGGAGAAAATTATAGAGCCTCTACTGCGCCCTTAAGCCCCCCCAAAAACCCTCTTATAGAGCCCCTACTGTGACCCTCATTCCCCCCTCTGGAGCCTTGTATAGAGCCCCTATTGCGCCCCTTAAGTCCCCCCATAGAGACACTTATAGAGCCCCTATTGCAGTCCTTAATTCCCCCCATGGAGACTCTTATAAAGCCCCTACTTCGCCCTCAAGTCCCTCCATGTAGACTCTTAAAGAACGTCTACTGCCTCTTAAGTCCCTCCATGGAGACTCTTATAGAGCCTTTACTGTGCCCTTCAGTCCCCTCATGGAGGCTCTTATAGAGTCCCTACAGCACCCTTACTTCCCCCCTATGGAGACTCTTAGAGAGCCCGTACTGCGCCTCTAAACTCTGCCCACGGTTACTCTTATACTGCCCCTACAGTACCCTTCATTCCCCCCTATGGAGCCTTGTATAGAGCCCCTACTGCGGCCCTGAAGTCCCTCCATGGAGACATTTAGAGAGCCCCTACAGCACCCTTGGTTCCCCCCTATGCAGCCTCCTGTAGAGCCCCTACTGCGCCCCTTAAGTCTCCCCATGGAGACTCTCATAGAGCCCCTACTGATCCCTTAATTTCCTCCATGGAGATGCTTATAGAGCCCCTACTGCGGCGTTCATTCCCTCCTATGGAGCCTTGTATAGAGCCCCTACTGCGCCCCTTAAGTCCCCCCAAGGAGACACTTATAGAGCCCCTACTGTGCCCCTAAGTCCCTCCATGGAGATGCTTATTTCCCCCAGTGGAGACTCTTATAGAGCACATATAACGCCCTTCATTCCCCCCTAGGCAGCCTCCTGTAGAGCCCTTACTGCGCCCCTAAAGTCCCCCTATGGACACTCTTATAGAGCACCTACTGCCCCCTTAAGTTCCTCCATTGTGAATCTGATAGATACCCTACAGCACCCTTCATTCCCCCCTATGGAGCCTCCTATAGAGCCCCTACCGCAACCATTAAGTCCCCCCATGGAGACTCTTATAGAGCCCCTACTGCGCCCTTCATTCCGCCCTATGGAGCCTCCTATAGAGCCCCTACTGGAACCCTTAATTCCTTTTTGGGGTGGTCGGGGGGTGGGGCACTCACGGTCATGGCCGACGTCAGGGAAGGTAAGGAGCGCGGGGCGTCCTGGGCGCGGCTCCCCCTGCGCCGTCACCAGCGCCGCCCCGAAGGGCGTCCCCGTCAGCGTCGCCTGCGGCCAGGGGCAGCGCCGAGAGGGTCATCCAACAGGGCACAATCGCCACCCAAAACTCCCAATTTCAGCCCAAAATGTCACAATTTCCACCCAAAATTTCTGATTTCCACCCAAAATGCACAATTTTAGACCCAAATTCCCCAATTCCCACCCAAAATTCCCCAATTTCAACCCAAAATTCCCAATTCCCACCCTGAATTTCCCAATTTTCACCCCAAATTCTCAATTCCCACACAAAATGCCCAATTGTGAACAAAAATTCCCAAATTTCCACCTAAAATTCCCAAATTTAACCCGTAATTCCAAAATTTCCACCCAAAAGTCCGCAATTTCCACCCAAAATCTCCAATTTCTACCCCAAAATGCCCAATTTGAACAAAATCCCGTAATTTCAACCCCAAATTCCCCAATTTCCACCCAAAATCCCTGATTTCCACCCAAAATTACAGTTTTCACCCCAAATTCCCCAATTCCCAAACCAAATTCCCCAATTCCCACCCCAAATTCCCCAATTTCACCCAAAACACCCAATTTCCAACCCTAATTTCACAATTTCCAACAAAAATGCCCATTTTTCACCGACAAGTCCCAATTTACACTCAAAATTTCACAATTTGGACCCAAAATTACCAATTTCCACCCCAATTTCCCCAATTTTCACACAAAAGGCCAAATTTGGACCAAAATTTCCCAAATTTCAACACAAAATTCCCCAATTTTGACCCCAAAATTCCCAAATTTTGCCCCAAATTGAACCAAGTTTGACCCCAAAATCCCATTTGACGCCAAAATTCCCCAATTTCCCCCAGTTTTCCCAAAATTGCCCTTGTTTGCCCCCATTTCCCTTCCGCCCCCCCCCGGGCTCACCTTGCTGGGTGGGGGAGGGGCAGCCTCGTGCAGCTCCATCTGGGGGGGAGGGGCCCCGAGGGGGGAAATTTGGGGCAAAACGGGGAATTTTAGGGAAAGACGGGGAAAATTTGGGAAAAAAATAGAAATTTTAGGGAAAACGAAGGATCTTGAGGGAAAGGAAGGGATTTTAGGACACAACAAGGATTTGGGGGGAGGGCCAGCTGAGGCGGGGGGACAGGGGACCAGCATCTGTGGGTCAGGGACCCCCATCTGTGGGGCTGGGACCCCCATAAGTGGGGCGGGGACCCCGATCTATGGGGCTGGGAACCCCAGCTATGGGGCAGAGACCCTGATCTATGGAGCGGGGACCCCCATCTATGGGCCGGGACCCATCTATGGGGCAGGCACCCCCATCTATGGGACTGGGACACCTATCTGTGGGACAGGGATCCCGATCTATGGGGCAGGGACCCCCATCTATGGGGCTGGGACCCCCATCTCTGGGGCAGGGACCCCTATATATGGGGATGAGACACCTATCTGTGGGACAGGGACCCTGATCTATGGGGCAGGGACCCCGATCTGTGGGGCAGGGACCCACTATCTGTGGGGCAGGGACCCCCGCCTCTGGGGCTGGGACCCCTATCTGTGTGGAGGGACCCCTATCTATGGGGCTCGGACCCCCATGTCTGGGGAGGGGACCCCCATCTGTGGGGCAGGGACCCTGATCTATGGAACTGGGACCCCCACCTATGGGGCGGGCACCCCGATCTGTGGGGCTGGAACCCCCATCTGTGGGGAGGGGACCCCATCTCTGGGGAGGGGACCCCCATCTGTGGGGAGGGGACCCCGTCTATGGAACCGGACCCCATGTGTGGGGCAGCCCCTCACCTGCGCCCGCAGCCTCGGACCGAGCAGCCCCAGCGCCTCCCCCAGCGCCGCCGCCGCCGCGAGACACGGCGGGGGAGGGGGGGGTGGGGGTGTCAGTCAGGCACCTCTCGGCCAATCAGAGAGGCGGCAGCTTCCCGCCCCCCGCGGGACACGCCCAATCGCCGTGCCGCAGCCAATCAGAGCCTTCCATCCCTCCCGCCCCTCGGCAGCCACGCCCCCCCCCTTCCCGCCCTTTGCTCGGCTTTGTCCACCGCGGGCGGGAGAACAAAGGCCCCTCTGGGAGCCGGGGCAGCCCCCGCCTCCACCCCAAGGTGAGCGGATCCTCACGAGCCCCCCGAGTGGGCCGGGACCCCCCCGCACCCCCAAACTCCCCTCTACCCCCTCCGGCCCCACACAAATCCCTGGCCCCCCACCCCCGACCAGACCCCTCCGACCAGACCTTTCCAACCCCCCCGGCCGCAAAATGGCCGCAGCCCCCACAACCCCCCTCCCCCCAGCTCCACAAGAATCCCTCACCCCCAGCCCCCTCCCCCACCCCAACCAGCCCCCTCCGACCCCCCCGGCCACAAAATGGCCCCAACCCCCCCAATGCCCCCTGTCCCAGTTCCACACAAATCCCGCCCCCCCCCCCCAAACAGCCCTCCCTCAAACAGCGCCCCCCCAGTCAGACCCCTACGACCCCCCCGGCCGCAAAATGTCCTGAACTCCCTGAGTGCCTTTTCCCCCCAGTTCCACGCAAATCCCCCCCCTCTCCCAAACAGTCCCCCCCCCCAGACCCCTCTGACTGCCCTGCCATGGAATGGCCCCAACCCCCCCCTCCTCCCAGTTCCACACAAATCCCGCAGCCCCTCCCAACCAGACCCCTCCGACCAGACCTTTCCGCCCCCCCGGCAGCAAAATGGCGCCAGCCCCCACAACCCCCCTCCCCCCAGATCCACAAAAATCCCTCACCCCCACCCCAGCCCCCCTTCCCCACCCCAACCAGCCCCCTCCGACACCCCCGCCGCAAAATGGCCCCAACCCCCCTCCAGTTCCACACAAATCCTGCAGCCCCTCCCAAACAACCCCTCCCAACCAGACCCCTCTGAGCAGACCTTTCCGACCCCCCCGGCCGCAAAATGGCCCCAACCCCCCCTCTAACTCACCCGACTCTTCCCAAACACTCCCTTCCCCTAAATGCCCCCCACCCCAACCCCCCCCAAATGCCCCCTGCCCCCCTGAGCCCCCTCCCCCACCCCTCCAGCCCTACAACCCCCCCCCCCGTTTCTTAAAACATTACCCCTCCCCCCTCCCCGGCCCCCCTAAGCCCCTCTGCCCCAAACCCCCAGCCTAAAGCCCCTCCCCTTTTAACACCCCCCTCCCCCCAAACCCCCTCCTCTGCTCCAAAGCCCCCTCCCCACTCTCCTCCTTCTCTTAAATCTCCCCTCCCTCCTCCTCAACCCCCCCCAAAAAAACACCTCCCCCATAAACACTGCTCATCTCCACCCCGTCCCGCAGCCCAACCGCCTGCCCTTCCTCCCCATAACCCCCCATAGCCCCCCCATCTCATAACCCCCCCTCCAAACTCTCCAACCCCCCCCAAACCCTCCCCCCAAACCCTCCCCCGCACTCCAATGTCCTCCAAATCCTCCCCCCACAAACCCCTCCTCCAAACCCTCCCCCCTTCCATCCCCCCCGCACCCCAGGGGGCACTGGGACGTGGAGATCTCCCCCTGAGATGCCAACACCGCGTCCCTCTCCCCAGCCTGTGGCAACCCGTGCCCCACGGAGGAGAACCTCTAGGAGCCCCTGGAGCCTCCCACCACCATCCCCAGCCAGAAGGGTTCACCGCACCAGACGGGTACAACTGGGGCACCTCCAGAAGGACCAAGCCATGCTGAGAGGAAACCTGGTGCCACCAGGCAGCGCCCCAGCCAGGGCTTGGTTCCCGCTCACCCACCCTGCGCAGCGCCCCCGAGACGCTCCAAGGAGAAGCTGGTGCTGCTGGGCACCACGGCCCTGGGCATCTCCGTGCTCGTCAACATCCTCCTCCTCGCCTTCGGGTCACGGCAGCGTGAGCGGGGGAGCTCCATGGGGACTTCTTCCAGCTGGGGAGAGGACGCTGCGGGGCAGACGTAAGGTTCTTGGGGGTCACCATGGGGATCTGAGGGCTCAGCACCCTCCAACGTCACCCCAACAGCTCTGGGTGGCCTCTAGGTGTCCCCCCAGTTGCGACTCTGATGGAGGAACTGGAGGCAGAGAAGATGAAGGAGATGCCAAATGTGGGCGAGTGTCACCCGCCCATCCTCCCTTCCCATGGTGACACCCATGGCCATGTCCCCAACCCTGTGTTTCCCACTCGTCCACCTCTTCTGTGGTGACACCATGAATGTGTCCCCAGTCCCATGTGTCCCCCTCCATTCCCATGCTGACACCCACGAATGTGTTCCCAGTCCCTATGTGTCCACCTCCATCCGTCCTTCCTGTGGTGACGCCATGGATGTGTCCCCTATCCCCGTGTGTCCCCGTCCATCCTGTGTTTCCATGGTGACACTCATGGACGTGTCCCCAATCCCATGTGTCCATCTCCATCCTCCCTTCCCATGGTGACACCAGCCCCTGTGTGTCCCCAACCCTGTGTGTGTCCCCACCAGCCTCCCGCTCCTTCCTGCTCTACGAGAAGCACCGCAAGTGCATGGCGGCCACGGGGCTAGGTGTTCCTCTGGGAAGCACCAAGCTGTGACCTCTGCGCTTGGGAAGATGATGGAATCGTGGCACGGGTTGGGTAGGAAGGGACCTCAAAGATGATGGAATCATGGAATGGGAGCCTGAAGGGACGCTGGGAAGAGGGGGAACTGGGTGCACTGGAGGTACTGGGAGCTAATGGGGTCAACGGGGGCACTGGAGATAGTGGGAGAGAAATAGGGGGCACTGAGATTGGGGAGACTGGGGGAACTGGAATCACTGGGGGCACTGCTGCCCCACACGCCTCACCAGGGTAAGCTCCCACATGCGCTGGCAGAGGTGCCACAAGGTGGTGGCATCTCAGAGCAGCTCCCAGGTCACCTCGCAGAGGGTTCCGCCGATGGCGTGGCGGAGCT
This sequence comes from Neomorphus geoffroyi, assembly GCA_033558235.1. NCBI lineage: Eukaryota > Metazoa > Chordata > Aves > Cuculiformes > Neomorphidae > Neomorphus > Neomorphus geoffroyi. The sequence goes on from JAUMJM010000151.1 coordinate 83,429, forward strand.
GCACCAGCTCATCCCAGGGCCCCGAGTGCTTCTGCGGGCGGTGAGGCTCGGGGGGGCAGGGAGCTGGGGCCCCACAGAGCAGCCCCCTCCTGCCCCACAGCGACTGCCACCTCCCGCCCCATGGATACCCAGGCCTCCCGCCCCAACACTGCCCGGGTCAGCTTGTGCACAGCTTCACAGATGCCAACCCTGAGCTGCACCAGGTCCTCCCGGAGCTCCTGGGGGGGGCAGGGAGCTGAGGTACCCGTACCTCCCGGGGGGTTCAAGGGGGTGAGAACGACACAGAGACCCCCCTGTGCGCCCCCATCTGGGATCAGTGGGGGCTCGGGGAGCACTGAGGACACTGGGATCAGTGGGGGGTTCTGGAGGCACTGGCAGCAGTGGGGGTACTGGGAGCAGTGGGGGTGCTGGAGGCACTGGTGGTACATGGAGACCCCGAGAGGGCACTGGGGGTCCCGGGAGCACTGAGGACACTTGGAGCAGTGGGAGCACTGGGGGTAGTGGGAGCACACCCCCCTGCCCCACTCCCACCCCACAGGTCCCCACTCCTTCCCCACATGCCTGGGGTCCCCTCCTGCCCCACAGCGACTGCCACCTCCCGCCCCATGGATACCCAGGCCTCCCGCCCCAACACCGCCCGGGTCAGCTCGTGCAGAGCTTCACAGGCCAACCCTGAGCTGGACCAGGTCTTCCGTGGGATCCAGCGGGGGGCAGGGAACTGGGGGTCGGTACCTCCCGGGACAAGGGGAAAGACGCAGAGACCCCCTTGTGCACCCCCATCTGTGACCCTCCGGGGACCCCCTGCCGCCCCAGCACCCCCCAACCTCCCCAAAGCTCTTTCCCCCTCCCAAACCATCCTGAACCCCTAACCCCTCTCTTCACCAAACACCTCAATCTCGGCACCCCCAATCAGCACCCCAAGCCCCCCATCAGCATCTCCCAGCCTTGCCCTGCAACCCGCCCACCCCCTTACATCAACCCATCAGCCTCTCAAACCTCTCCAAACCCCTCCAAACACCCTCAAATGTGCCCCTAAATCCCCCTGCATCCCCAAACACCCCCTCACCCCGTGCCCTCCATGCCCCCCGTGTCCCCATCACCCCGTGCTCCCGCAGGCACAGCAGGTTCCAGTCTTCGGGGCGGCACTGCAGCAGCTCGAGCAGAGCCTCCCGGTCAGCCTGTGGCAGGGAGGATACGGGGGTCACCCCATAGGGGCTGTGGGAGCACTGGGAGGGACACAGGGGCCACAGGGTCAGGTGGGCACAGGGGTTGAGCTCACAGGACTTATGAGGGGCACAGGAGTCCCAGGAGACCCCCCAAGCACCCCATCAACCCAGCAGCCCCCCAAACCTCCCCAAACCCCCTCAAATGTGCCCCTAAATCCCCCTGCACCCGCAGGCGCAGCAGCTCCCGGCCCTCGGGGAGAGCCCCTTCCTTCCCCTGTGGCACGGGGGTCACGGGGGGTCACCAGGGTCGTGGGGATATGGGGGTCACGGGGTCTGGGGGCTATTGAAAACCAGCTCAAAGACACCCCAGTCCTTGGTGCCAGCCAGCATGGGGTCACAAGGAAAAGGCTCTGCGTGACAAACCTAATGTCTCTCTAGGACAAGGTCACCCCGCTGGCTGAGCAAGGAAAGCCCACGGCTGGAACGGGTTGGGGTTTCAGGAAAGCCTTCAGGCGTGGCTCTGCCAGGATCCTCCTGAATGCCCAGCATCCCGATGGAGCAACACCCAATGAGAGAAGGGAGCAAGTGGCTGAGGGAGCGGACTGCAAGGGTGACGGGGAATGGGGTTACCTGGGGCTGCCCAGCAGTCCCTGGCGGGGATCCCTGGGGACCCATCTCAGGGCCAGTGCTCTTCAGCCTCTTCCTGAATGACGCGGACTTCAAGGTTTCCTAACTCAGTTTGCGGGCAACGCAGACGTGGGGGGAGCTGATGATGCGCTTGAGGACAGAGAGGCCCTGCAGAGGGGTCTGGAGAAACGGGAGAGCTGGGCAAGCACCAGCTGCCTGCACTTCAACAAGGGCAAGGCCACAGTTTGCACCTGGCTGGCACGTGGCAACCCTGGATGGGCAGACAGACTGGGAGCAAGAGGCCCGAGGGCAGCCCTGCAGAAAGGGACCTGGCGGTTCTGGGCGACGGCAAGGGGAACAGGAGCCAACAGAGAGCCCTGGCAGCCAAGAGTGCCAACCAAGTCCTGCGGTGAATCCTGCACGGCATCGCCAGGCAGGCGAGGGAGGGGCTTGCCCTGCTCTGCTCCGGCCCCACCTTGACTACTGGGTGAAGTTTGGGGTGGCACGGCATCAAAAGAATCTACAGCTCCTGGAGAGTGCCCGGAGAAGGAACCAAGCTGCTGAAGGTTTTAGAGGGGAAGTCGTATGAAGAGCAGATACGGGCACTCGCTCTGTCCAGCCTGGAGAAAAGGCTGAGGGGAGACCTCATCGCACTCTACAGCTTCTTCAGGAGAGGAGGAGGAAGAGCAGGCGCTGAGCTCTTCCCAGGGACAGGACCTGTCAAATGACAGCACGCTGTGCCGGGGGAGGCTTAGGCTGGGTATTGGGAAAAGGTCCTTTCCAACCCAGGACATCCTGTGCTTGTACGATTCTTTATTTTCCCAAAAAACGAATCTGCGGCAGCTGGGTTTCGATCTCTGCCAGCTTGCCTACCTTGTGTGCCCGCTGGGCTTCTTTCTGCTCCAGCTGGGCTTCTTTCTGTGCCTACGGGGCTTCTTTCTGCACGTCTTGGTCTTCCTTCTGCACCATTTGGGCTTCCTTCATAGCCAGCTCTTCTTCCTTCTGCACCCGCTGCCCTTCAATGTTCATAAGTTGGAGCTTCTTCTGGGCCAGTTGGGCTTCCTCCTGGGCCAGCTGGGCTTTCTTCTTTGCCAATTGGACTTCTACGTCTGCCTTCCTGTCTTCCTTTGACACCAGTTTGCCTTCCTTCTGCTCAAGCTGGGCTTCCTTCTGCACCAGCTGGGCTTTCCTCTGCGCCAGCTGGGCTTTCTTCTTCACCAGCTGGGCTTCCTTCGGGACCAGCTGGGCTTCCTCCTGGGCAAGCTGGGCTTCCTTCATGGCCAGCTGGGCTTCCTTCATGGCTAGCTGGGCTTCCTTCATGTCCAGCTGGGCTTCCTCCTGGGTCAGCTGGGCTTCCTTCGGGGCCAGCTGAGCTTCCTTTGGGGCCAGCTGGGCTTTCTTCTGCGCCAGCTGGGCTTTCTTCTTCACCAGCTTGGTTTCCTCCTGGGCCAGCTGGGCTTCCTTCTGGGCCAGCTGGGCTTCCTTCGGGGCCAGCTGGGCTTCCTCCTGGGCCAGCTGGGCTTCCTCCTGGGCCAGTTGGGCTTCCTCCTGGGCCAGTTGGGCTTCCTTCATGGCCAGCTGGGCTTCCTCCTGGGCCAGCTGGGCTTCCTTCTGGGTCAGCTGGGCTTCCTCCTGGACCAGCTGGGCTTCCTCCTGGGCCAGCTGGGCTTCCTTCTGGGCCAGCACGGCTTTCAGCTGGGCCAGCACGGCCTCCTTGACCACCTGCTTGGCTTTAATTTCCATAAGCTGCAATGTCTCGGTGTTCTTCCAGTCCACCTGCTCTCTCTTCTTTGCCAATTGGATTTCTATGCCTGGCTGCTTGTCTTCCTTGAGCACCAGTTTGGCTTCCTTCTGGGCCAGCTGGGCTTCCTTCTGCTCCAGCTGGGCTTCCTTCTGCTCCACCTGGGCTTCCTTCTCCTCCAGCTGGGCTTCCTTCTCACTCAGTTGGGTTTCCTTCTGCGCCAGCTCAATCTCCCAGCCTTTCCTCTGCTTGTTTTCTTCTGGCACTTCATCCTGCCCTTTTTTAAGGCTCATTGCTTGTTTCCTTTGTCGGGAATAGAACCGTCACCGTCCAAGAAGTCCCACCGCTCCGGGTACGGCGTAGGTCTTGATATCATGGAATTGCGCAGCTACGATGGGCTTAGCTTATCTATGAGAGAAATGGAAAGTACGGTCAAATGGTGCCAGGGAGCGACCGGGAAGGCTAAAGTTCCCTCAGTGCCTGCAGGTGTTTCTGGGAGCACAAGCATCTTGCCTTTCCAGGCGCTCTGTACATCCCCGACCAAACTCTCTGGAAGCAGACATCGTCAGCCTCGCAAAGGCAGAGCCAGAGCGGAGCCCTGGGTGCCCCAGGGCCGTTTCCCAGCACGCAGGGCCCCATGCGGTCCCGCAGCAAAGCCAGAGCTGAGCCGGGGCACAGCTGCCACCCTGTAGGTGCTCGCCCTGCACCCCCAGCCTCTTCCACTCCCTTCTGGCAGGGCCGCAATCCAGCCCAAGGGGCACACCTGACACCAAGGCGTGGCCAGAAAGCTGCCGCTAGGACAGGAGACCTTCCCAGCTGCCTGAAGGATCCCTGCAGGAGCTCCGGTGGCATTAGGACACCAAGGGGAGAGCAGGGCTCAGGCAGGGCTCCCGCTCGGTCTCTGACTGCGCTTGCGGAAACCTGTGGGCAAACACCAGGGAGATGAGGACAAGAAGGAACGCGCACGCTTGCCTACCTTCCCAGCAACCCAAAAAGCAACCCAAGGAAAGTCAGCTTCAGCTCCTTGTTCTCAGCAGGCTCCCAGAGCCCTCTGAAGCTACGCGGCTTCTCCTGACAGGACAAGCTGCCCTCCCTGGACACATCCTTCCCAGGTCAGGCACGTTTGCAGCACGCGGTTCCCAGAGCAGCCACACAAGTTATTCTCAAGGGGCGGGGGGGCGGGGGGGGTGTCCTACCCTGGAGACTGAACGCGAGCAGTGACTGCACAGAAGGGACACAGACAGAGCTGACCTACCCTGGCCGTGAGGCAGAGTTTCCTCTCCAGCAGAAGGGGCAGCGGGCTCTGCGAGGCCCGAACGGCGCTGCCTTGGCTTTTCACGCACAAGGAAGGCGCTGGCAGCTGCCAGCAGAGAGGCCACCTGTCTCCTCCCGCTGCTCCTGGAGACTGAGGCCAGAGAGCGCTTGGCCCTGGGGGCAGAGCGGTCTCCTAGGAGACCGGTCAGTGTCACAGAGGGGGACATCGGAGAGGGTGACATCAGCGAGGGGGACAGCACAGAGGTCACTGGCCAGCCTGTAAATGGCCCACAAGCAGTGCATCCCACCCTCTGCCTTCCCAGAGCGTCCATCGGCCACGAGTGCTGAGAGCCGCGCGTGTGCGAGAGAGCAGAGGCCAAGCTGGGGCCACGCGGTCTCTCTCCTCCCTGGGCTGGCAGAGCTGCCCTGGGGGCTGCAGAGGGCTCACCCCTGCCCCTCGCTCTGCCTCCTCTACAGCCTCCTCCAAGGGACACCTCTCCCGGGCCCCGGGGATGCCCCAGACCCTGCGGCCCCTCAGGGCTCTACGGCCCCTGCAGGACGAACCCAGCGGCCGGGCAGCCGGGCAGGGCGGGCAGCGAGAGCTGCTGGGGACAAGGGGGTTTCTGCTTTGGGTCTCTCGAAAGCAATAAAATCCCTTTCCTCTTGCTCTTGTTCCATTTTTTAAGCAAGGTTGATTTGCAAACCGACCCGGGAGCTTCCCCTGCGCGGGGAAGGGCCATGGGGGGTGGCACAGGGACAGGGGGACATCAGCTGCATCAATCCCAGCCCCCAGTTCCACTTTGCCCTCCCTGGAGGGAGGAGATGAAAGGAGGACGGGCTAAAGGGGGGGTGGGGGTTCGGGGAGGGAGGTTGTACAAGCTGTGGCTGATCTTGGGGTCCCCAGGGCTGCTGTTCCGACAGCCAGAGCTGAAGGTGAGAAAGGGATTGCTTAGGGTTTGTTCCGTTTCAATCAATCCAATTCTCTACCCTGTTCTTCTTCCTGTAATTTTTTTAATCCAGACTGTTTGCAGACTGACCCCCCAGGTGTCCCCCCCCTCCAGGTTGCCCCAGAGGCGAGACACCCTCTTTGTCTCACTTGGCTCCTTCAGAAGCTCCTCACTCATCCAGGCCGGCCGTCTGCCCCTGCGGCTCGTCTTACGGCTCATCGGGACAGCCTGCTCCTGCGCCTTCAAGATTTCCTTCTGCAAGTACCCCCAGCCTTCCTGACCCCCAGGCTTTGAAGGACTATTTCCCAGGGTTCTCTCCCGACTCGTTCCTTAAAGAATCCAAAATCCGCCCGCCCAAAGTCCAGCGTGGACGTCCTGTTGGTGCCCTTCCTCATTTCCCTCTTTATGGAAAACTCTCTTATCTCGTGGTCACCTTCTGCGCAGCGCGGACTTTAGTCTCCCTCTTCTCCATTCCTTGTCCAGCTGGCGAAGCACCTTCGGCAGAGACGGCAGGGGGGGACACGGGGAGGCAGGTGCTGACGTGGGGAACGTGGGGACAGGGGTTGGCTTCTGCGCGTCGCCCAGCTGGGAGATGGGGAGCTTGTGGCGCCGTGGGCAGGAGAGCAGAGAGCACATCACCCCCAGCCTGGCGACGCTCACGGCCCAGCGCTGCCCTGCACCGCCTGCTCCTGGAGAGGACCTGTGCAGGAGCTGGCTCTGCGGGCCCAGCGCCGTGCAGGGGGGACAGCAGATGCACCTGCTGGTACCTCCTGGGCAGCGCGGAGGGCACGGACATCTGCCTGCGCTGCCTCCCGCAGCGGGGGCAGCAGCTCTCTCTTCTTCCTCAGCTTCGCGTCACACACCTGGGTGCTGCCGGGGCGGCTGCTCGGGCTCTTTGGGCACAAGGGGCACTGCTGGTTTCCAGCTGGGCACGTGGAGCCTCCGAGAGGGGCCTGTGGGGAGAGAAGGCTGCTGAGGCTTCAGCTGCACAGGGGACACCGGCACTCTTGTGCACGCCACGGAGCTGGCACAGCTCCCCGGCCAGGGGTGGCAGTTGCTGGAACAGCTTGGCCGAGGGGGACAGGAGCCCCTTAGGGCAAAACTGAGCAGGGGGATTTCTCCGGGCAGGTTCCCTGTCAGGAGCGGGCGCTGGCGCCAGCTCCCGAGAAGAAGGCCCCAGAGTTCAGACACCAATTCAAGCCCCTGACAGCAGCCCTGGGGCATGGCTGCCCCACTGCTTTGGCTCCTTAACCCAATGGGGAGGCAATCGAACTCCAGGGGGGTTTCTTCTCCTCTTAAGCTTTGCCAGGCTGCAGCGAGAGGAGCAGCGAGTCCCCGTGCCTGCCAACGCCATCCCTGCCCCCGTTACACTGCCAACGCTCCCCTAGAGAAGCGGCCACCTGCACAAGTCCCTTGGAGCAAGGAGCCCCCGGAGCCAGCTCTCTGTGCACTCCCCGCGAAGCTTTGGCTGCAACTCGTCCCGCAGACGGGGTTCGGCCACGGAAAGCCTGCGCCAGCTGCAGCTGCGGCTTCACAAACCTCCCCGAGCCCCTGTGGCCGTCAGGGAGCCCCTGTGGACCTTGGGAGGCCTCTATGGAACTGGGGGCCCTTATGGATATCAGGGAGCCCCTATGGACCTTGGAGCCCCCTACGGATGTCGGGGAGCTCCTATAGAGTTTGAGGTCTTCTATGGCTCTCAGGGAGCCTCTAGGGACTTTGGGGTCTCCAATGGATGTCAGGGACACCCTATGGACTTCGGGGTCCCCTATGGATGTTGTGGAGCTTCTATAGACCTTGGGGACCCCTATGGATGTTGGGGAGCCCCTATGGACGCTGGGGGGACCCTCTCACCTGAAGAGCCCACGTGTGTCGGCCACCACGAGTTTGATGTTGCAGCTGTGGCAGAAATCCCGCACCCAGAACTGCTCCTCCAGCGGCAAACTGGTCAGCACCACCACCTGTTGGCACCGCAGCCGGCTGTCAGTCTGGATGGCTGTCCCTCTGTCTGCCCAGCCAGCCAGCCCTCTGCTTGTCCGTCTGTCTGCCCACCCGTCTCTCCGCACTCCCATCATTCTGTCCCTCTGTCCAGCCATCTGCCCACCCACTCGTCCACCCCTGTCTGTTCACCTGTCTGCCCGCCCATCTGTACATCCCCCACTCTGTCCCTCTGACCATCCTGTCCATCTGTCCATGTGTCTGCCCACCTGTCTGTCCATCTGTCCACCCGTCTGCCTTCTAGCCGTGTGTCCCTCTGTCCATCTGTCCTGTGTCCAGCTCCGGGAGGAGGCAGACGGACAAGGAGAGCACAGCAGGGGTGGAGGGATTCTGGGGGTCCCCAGGAGGGGAAGAGGGGATCCAGTCAGATGTTGGGGTCCCAGGCAGATGTGGAGGGGGCACAGGAAAATGTGGAGGGGGCACAGGCAGGTACTGAGGGACCCAGGCCCATATTGGGAGGTCCCAGGCAGATGTGGGTTCTTATGCAGATGTTGGGGTCCCAGGTAGAGGTGGAGGGTCTCACACAGATATAGAGAAGCACTGGCAGATGTGGGGGTGTCCATCCAGATGTTGCAATGCAGACAGATGTTCAGGTACCTTCAGCTGGGGGAGGGGGGGAAGGAGCAGACAGCCCCCAGCGGGTCTGGCTAGATGTGTGTGTGGGGGTCCAGGCAGATGCTGAGGACCCGTCCAGATGTTGGGGTACCTGGAAGGGCGCCAGCAGGTCCTCGGTGAGCGGCTCCCGGGCGCCGCTCCCGGCCACGTAGGCATTGAGCTCAGCCAAGTGCAGCCGCGTCGCCTCCACCCGGTTCTGCCCCACGTCCTCCTCCCGCAGGTAGAACTAAGCCCTTAGGGACCCCCAGGAGGAACCCAGACATCCAGGGAGCTTCTCAAGTGCACTGCAAACCCCCAAAGTCAGTAGGGACCCCCCAAGTACAGAGGGACTCCTCCAATCCATAGGGACCTCCCCTAAATCCACAGGAACACAACAAGACCCTATGCCCCCCCCCCCCAAATCCATAGGGACCTCCAAATCCGTGGGGACAACCCCAGGCACTTATGGGCCCCCCTCAATTCATAGGGTCCCCCTAAGTCCCTACAACCTCCCCAAATCCATAGGCATCCCCCAAGCCCCTATGGCCCCCCCTCCCTCATTTCATAGGGACGCCCCAAATCCAGAGGGACCCCACTCACAGCTGCTGGGAGTAGAGCCCCTCGTCGAGCTCGGCCTCACCCCCGTTCTTCCCCGTTCCCTGGGGACACAGGGACAGCGGCGTCACCTCGGGGGGGCAACGACAGCAAAGTGGATGCAGGTGACACCAAAGTCGCACTGGGTGACAGCGAAGTGGCAGTGAGTGACACCAGGGGACAGCAGAGTGGCACTGGCTGACACCGGCTGACAGCAGAGTGGCACTGCGTGACAGCAGAATGGCAGTGGGTAGGATTCCTGTCCCACCGTCTCATATCTTCCCCACGGTCAACCCAGAAATACCATAGATCGGCCCGTGAAGTCTGTCCTCTTCCCCCAGCCGGGAGGCGTCCAGCGCTGGACCCAGAGGCTTTGATGCGCACTGGTGCCACTGGAAGATTGTCAAGAGTTTCCATCATCTCCTTTTGCTGCTTGCCCATCCTCTTGCCCATCCTCTCCAGTGCTGTTTCTCCCGCAGCGATACGTTCCTGCATCGGGCCAGCGACCATTCTCGCGTCCGTCCTGACTTTCCCTGCTGCCGTGCCCACCACATCTTGGTCTGCCTCCCAATACAGGGACGCCACGTAGTGGGAGAAGACACCTGGTGCACCGCCGGAAAGCTCCCACCACATTTCTGGGGTGCATCTAACCTTGTCTGGCTCGCTGAGGGGTTGCCCATCCCTTCCCTAAAGTATTTCTGGCAGTGCCATTTCCCTCAGCCGTCAAATCGCGTCTCCCACAGCCTTCCAAGGTGTCTGAAGATGATGTGCCTGCAGGAGAGCTTTGTGAGGGAACCTCTCTCTCACACTGCCTACAACGCGTGCCCACAATGAAAGGGCTCTTGATTCCCTCCCAAATACCTCTTCAATACCTGTAGCTCGGGCCAGAGCCTTCAAATACTTGGCTTCAGAACCATCCAGTTGCAAACTGTCACCCATAAGATCCCAGACTCGGATCACCCAAGTCAGGATGGGCTCGTCTGCCTGTCGAGTCACGTCCTTTCGCAAGCCGCGAAGGTTGTCATCCGAGAGCGATTCAGGAACGATCTCTGGTTCTGGAGCTGCAGTCTGCGAAGGACCCGCTTCCCCGTCATCATCAGCTGGACGAACCCATTTGGTCTTGTATTTCCTTTTCTGGATAGGGGCAAGTGTCATCGGCTCAGACTGTTCCTCTGCTTTAGCCACATCCTGAGCTACAACTGTCATCGGCTCAGACTGTTCCTCTGCTTTAGCCACATCCTGAGCTACAACCGTCATCGGCTCAGACTGTTCCTCTGCTTTAGCCACATCCTGAGCTACAACCCTCATCGGCTCAGACTGTTCCTCTGCTTTAGCCGCATCCTGAGCTACAACCCTCATCGGCTCAGACTGTTCCTCTGCTTTAGCCACACCCTGAGCTACAACTGTCATCGGCTCAGACTGTTCCTCTGCTTTAGCCGCATCCTGAGCTACAACCCTCATCGGCTCAGACTGTTCCTCTGCTTTAGCCGCATCCTGAGCTACAACCCTCATCGGCTCAGACTGTTCCTCTGCTTTAGCCACATCCTGAGCTACAACCGTCATCGGCTCAGACTGTTCCTCTGCTTTAGCCACATCCTGAGCTACAACCCTCATCGGCTCAGACTGTTCCTCTGCTTTAGCCACATCCTAAGCTACAACCCTCATCGGCTCAGACTGTTCCTCTGCTTTAGCCACATCCTGAGCTACAACCCTCATCGGCTCAGACTGTTCCTCTGCTTTAGCCACATCCTGAGCTACAACTGCCATCGGCTCAGACTGTTCCTCTGCTTTAGCCACATCCTGAGCTACAACCCTCATCGGCTCAGACTGTTCCTCTGCTTTAGCCGCATCCTGAGCTACAACTGTCATCGGCTCAGACTGTTCCTCTGCTTTAGCCACATCCTGAGCTACAACTGTCATCGGCTCAGACTGTTCCTCTGCTTTAGCCGCATCCTGAGCTACAACCCTCATCGGCTCAGACTGTTCCTCTGCTTTAGCCACATCCTGAGCTACAACCCTCATCGGCTCAGACTGTTCCTCTGCTTTAGCCACATCCTGAGCTACAACTGTCATCGGCTCAGACTGTTCCTCTGCTTTAGCTGCATCCTGAGCTACAACTGTCATCGGCTCAGACTGTTCCTCTGCTTTAGCCGCATCCTGAGCTACAACCCTCATCGGCTCAGACTGTTCCTCTGCTTTAGCCACATCCTGAGCTACAACCCTCATCGGCTCAGACTGTTCCTCTGCTTTAGCCACATCCTGAGCTACAACCCTCATCGGCTCAGACTGTTCCTCTGCTTTAGCCACATCCTGAGCTACCATAGCATCAGGTGTCTTACTCTCTCTCTCCTTTTTTCTCTTTCCTTGCTTTTGGTTGCATTCCTGACCACCCCTGTTCCTGCCTTCATACATAAGATAGGTCAGAATTAAACCAGCTTGCAGACAATTCACCCAAGGTAGGATATTCCTGGAATGTAGCAAAAGGTGAAGTTTCTCCAAAGCTGTTCTAGCAAACCTAGAAGGTGCCTGAATAAGAGGTTGAGATGAAACACTCTGCTGTGTCCCTCCCTGAGGGTAGGTAACATTATCCCGGTGTCCCCAGAGGGAACAGCTTGGGCTGCTGCAGGAGTACAACCTTAAGAACACATCCCAAACGAAACCCATAGGCACTGAATCCATAACACTATAGATCCCAAAGCGGAACTCCATAAGGATCACAGCTCTCCGAGTCCTACTGGCCGCTGCACTCAGATGAATTAAGCCCGCCAGACCTTTCGGCAGAGTTCTGCACCAACAGAAGGCAAACACCTAGGACAGTAGGGTCCATATGGACTCGAAACGCACAACACACATCACGATGGCAGAACTGTTCTCCTTCTTGGCTCTCAGCCCCACGCTGGGCACCAATTAAATGTCTTCGTTTAGATGAAAACTAGGATATGTTACCAGCTATTCAAGATCTTTAATCAGGAAAAAGAAAAATGGTGTAGAAGAGACAAGAGTTCTCAGCTACAAATAGATGTGTATCCAGAACAGAATCCACACTCACCACAACTACAACCTTAAAGCCTTAAACCCAGCTTGAGTCCTGTACCCAAACTCTCGCCATGCAGGTCTCTTCAAGAGCTGGCGAGCAGTCGCTGCTCTGCAGGGGGAGGCGCAGGACCCCCCCCACTCCGACCAGGGGAGGGAGATGGAAACTTAGTGCGAGTTCTGCCGGAGCTGTGGAAGATTCAGCTGAGCCGTGATCTTTCCTTCAGAGACTGCAAAACGTACGCACGCAGGGACTGCCGCTGCCGCTGCCGCCACTGCCGTCCGAGAGCAAAACGGGTGTCCGGGCACGACCTCTGTCCCGGTTTCCCCGGAAACGTCCTCCCCCCATCCCCACTCGCGTCTGCTGAAATTCCCTTTATTGGCAAGAGGAAGAAAAATTCCTCGGAAAAATCCCAGGCTGCGACGAGCGGAGGAAAGCAAGACGCGTATTCAGGGTGAATCATAAGCCAGCGTCCAGTTTATTGATGTGACACAGCTTCTTTTATGCTCCTTGGCTTTAATTATGCACATGTGCTATAACAGAATTGGCTTCCTTGACTTTAATTCTGCATTCCTATTATAACATTCCTGGCTACTGGTGACTCCATCTCCCGACCGCAGTTTGTCTCCCGGCCGCAGTTTGTTTCCCGGCCGCTTATCCTTTCCATGCTGGCTCGTTACCAGGACTGTTGCTTACTCCTTGCTCAAGGCTCTCGTAATCCCCATGGGCCTCCTGCAGAGCTCCCTTAGGCCAACCTAGCTCGCTGCTGCTAACGGAGGCCCAGGCACACCAGCTCAGGCTGAACGCTGTTCATGCTGCCAACTAACTCGTGCAGGGACCCACGTCCCTGTTCCCTGAGCCATTCCCCAACACCAGCCCACAACATTATCCACCCCGAATTTTTCTTCCATGCCAACAATCGGACTGAAACTTCTACATCCATATTTTTAACTCTATACATACAGAGATAGATACATAGGATATGGGGGATTTAGGGGCACATTTAAGGGAGTTTGGAGGGGTTTGGAGAGGTTTGAGAGGCTGATGGGTTGATGTAAGGGGGTGGGCGGGTTGCAGGGCAAGGCTGGGAGATGCTGAAGGGGGGGTTGGGGTGCTGATTGGGGGTGCCGACGTTGAGGTGTTTGGTGAAGAGAGGGGTTAGGGGTTCAGGATGGTTTGGGAGGGGGAAAGAGCTTTGGGGAGGTTGGGGGGTGCTGGGGCAGCAGGGGGGCCCGGGAGGGTCACAGGTGGGGGCGAACAGGGGGGTCTCTGTGTCATTCTCACCCCCTTCAACCCCCCGGGAGGTACGGGTACCTCAGCTCCCTGCCCCCCCCAGGAGCTCCGGGAGGACCTGGTGCAGCTCAGGGTTGGCATCTGTGAAGCTGTGCACAACCTGACCCGGGCAGCGTTGGTTGCCAACACCGCCCTGCAGGAGCTCCGCCAGCCCGCCTGGACGTTGAGCCTGGGGAGGCTGGTGGGGCGGCAAGGGTGGGGGGCCTGTGGGGTGGGAGTGGGGCTGGGGTGGGGGGGGGCTAGTGCTCCCAAAGCTCTCACTGTCCCGACTGCTCCCAGCGGCCCCAGTGGCCTCAGTGCTCCCGGTACCCCCAGTGCCTTCTCGGGGTCTCCGAATATCCCCGGTGCCTCCAGTACCCCCACTGCTCCCAGTGCCTCCAGAACCCCCCAGTGCTGCCAGTGTCCTCAGTGCTCCCCGAGCCCCCACTGATCCCAGTGTCCTCAGTGCTCCCCGAGCCCCCACTGATCCCAGTGGCCTCAGCGCTCCCCGAGCCCCCACTGATCCAAGTGGCCTCAGCGCTCCCCGAGCCCCCACTGATGCCAGCACCCCTCAATGGGCTGTGTAGCCATGGGGCACGAGGTGGTGGTCGCTGTGGGGCAGGAGGGGGTTCTCTTTAGGACCCCAGCTCCCTGCCCCCCCCAGCCTCACCACCCCCGCGAGCCCCCGGAGCCCTGGTAGGAGCTGGAGCTGCTCTGGGATGGTGCCTGCCAAAGCCTGGGCGAGCTGACCCGGGCCATGCCCCATGCTGGCACCCAGCTCCAGCAGCTGCAGGAGGACCTGGCACTGGCTGGGGCAGTGAGTGGGGGCCGTGGCTCCCCAGACCCCGTAGGGAGACCCCCCTGGCACTCCTGTGCCCCCCATAACTCCTGCGACCTCAGCCCCCACGCCCACCTGACCCCGTGGCCCCTGTGTCCCTCCCAGTGCCCCCAGAGCCTCTAAGGGGTGACCCCGCTGAGCCACATGACCCCATGACCTCCCATGAGCCGTGACACCTCCTGAGCCCCCAGACCCCATGAGCCCCATATCCCCATGACCCTGGTGACCCTCGTGCCCCCCCTGCCACAGGGTGAGGAGGGGGCTCTGCTGGAGCTGCCGCAGAGCTGCTCTGAGGACTGGGAGCTGCTGAGCCGCTGGGAACACAGGGTGAGGGGGCACGGGGTGAAGGGGACACAAGGGGGCACGGGGTGAGGGGGTGTCTGGGGGTGCAGGGGGATTTAGGGGCACATTTGAGGGGTTTTGGGGGGGGTTGGGGAGGTTTGGGGGGCTGCTGGGTTGATGGGGTGCTTGGGGGGTCCCCTGGGACTCGTGTGCCCCTCATAAGTCCTGTGACCTCAACCCCTGTGCCCACCTGACCCCGTGGCCCCTGTGTCCCTCCCAGTGCTCCCAGAGCCCCTATGGGGTGACCCCCGGATCCTCCCTGCCACAGGCTGACTGGGAGGCTCTGCTCCAGCTGCTGCAGCGCCGCCCCGAAGACTGGAACCTGCTGTGCCTGCGGGAGCACGGGGTGATGGGGACACGGGGGGCATGGAGGGCACGGGGTGAGGGGGTGTTTGGGGATGCAGGGGGATTTAGGGGCAAATTTGAGGGGGTTTGGGGAGGTTTGAGGGGCTGATGGATTGATGAGGGGTGCTGAGGTTGGGGTGTTTGGGTGCCTCTGCGAGAGGCGCAAGGGTTTGGGGGGGGTATGGGAGGGCAGAGAGGTTTGGGGGTTCAGGGGACGCTAAGGGGGCAGGGGGTCCTGGGAGTGTCACAGATGGGGGTGCACAAGTGGGTCTCTGCGTCTTTCCCCTCGCCCCGGGAGGTACCGGTCCCCAGCTCCCTGCCCCCCCCAGGATCCCCCGGAAGACCTGGTCCAGCTCAGGGTTGGCCTGTGAAGCTCTGCACGAGCTGACCCGGGCGGTGTTGGGGCGGGAGGCCTGGGTATCCATGGGGTGGGAGGTGGGGGTCGCTGTGGGGCAGAAGGGGACCCCAGGCATGTGGGGCAGGAGTGGGGGGCCTATGGGGTGGGAGTGGGGCACGGGGGGTGCTCCCAGTACCCCCAATGCTCCCACTGTTCCAAGTGTCCTCAGTGCTCCCGGGACGCCCAGTGCCCTCTCGGGGTCTCCGTGTACCACCAGTGCCTCCTGCAAAACCACTGCTCCCAGTACCCCCACTGCTGCCAGTGCCTCCAGAACCCCCCACTGATCCCAGTGGCCTCAGCGCTCCCCGAGCCCCCACTGATCCCAGTGGCCTCAGTGCTCCCCGAGCCCCCACTGATCCCAGTGGCCTCAGCGCTCCCCGAGCCCCCACTGATGCCAGCACCCCTCAATGGCCTGTGTAGCCATGGGGTGCGAGGTGGCGGTCGCTGTGGGGGAGGAGGGGGCTGCTCTGTGGGGCCCCAGCTCCCTGCACCCCCCAGCCTCACCGCCCGCACAAACACCCGCGGCCCTGGGATGAGCTGGTACAGCTCCGCCACGCCATCGGCGGAACCCTGTGCGAGGTGACCTGAGAGCCGCTCTGAGATGCCACCACCTTGTGGCACCTCTGCCAGCGCATGTGGGAGCTTACCCTGGTGAGGCGTGTGGGGCAGCAGTGCCCCCAGTGATTCCAGTTCCCCCAGTCTCCCCAATCTCAGTGCCCCCTAGTTCTCTCCCACTATCTCCAGTGCCCCCCGTTGACCCCATTAGCTCCCAGTACCTCCAGTGCACCCAGTTCCCCCTCATCCCAGCATCCCTTCACGCTCCCATTCCATGATTCCATCATCTTTGAGGTCCCTTCCTACCCAACCCGTGCCACGATTCCATCATCTTCCCAAGAGCAGAGGCCACAGGTTGGTGCTTCCCAGAGGAACACCCAAGATGAAGGTGTTGGCACTCACAGCAGCGGGAGCAGACGTCATCCTTGCTCCCGTGGACAACCCACCGGCTCCACTCAACAGTCCCCGCTGTAGAGCATCACCGCCTGCTGCACGTTGTTGCCGTAGTTGAGTAGAGGTCGTGTCCGGCCAACGCCAAGAGGCCACCACGGTGACACTCCCAATGCTGCCTCGCCTTGTCCTCCCGGCACAGCTCCAACCTCACCAGGGACAGGTTGTCCTTGCGGGCTGGCGGCCGTGTCGCCGCGGTGACTCTCACAGCCCTGCAGGCGGCCATCAGGCAACCACTGGAAGCGTTGGGCCGTGGCATCGAGTCGGCACGTGGTGGCCGTCAGCTGGAGCCCCGTGGCCGCCATGCACTTGCGGTGCTTCTCGTAGAGCAGGAAGGAGCGGGAGGCTGGTGGGGACACACACAGGGTTGGGGACACACAGGGGCTGGTGTCACCATGGGAAGGGAGGATGGAGATGGACACATGGGACTGGGGACACGTCCATGAGTGTCACCATGGAAACACAGGACGGATGGGGACACACGGGGATTGGAGACACATCCATGGCGTCACCACAGGAAGGACGGAGGCAGGTGGACACATAGGGACTGGGAACACATTCGTGGGTGTCAGCATGGGAATGGAGGGGGACACATGGGACTGGGGACATATTCATGGTGTCACCACAGAAGAGGTGGACGAGTGGGAAACAGGGTTGGGGACATGGCCATGGGTGTCACCATGGGAAGGGAGGATGGGCGGGTGACACTCACCCACATTTGGCATCTCCTTCATCTTCTCTGCCTCCAGTTCCTCCATCAGAGTCGCAACTGGGGGGACACCTAGAGGCCATCCAGAGCTGTTGGGGCGACATTGGAGGGTGCTGAGCCCTCAGATCCCCATGGTGACCCCCAAGAACCTTACCTCTGCCCCGCAGCGTCTTCTCCCCAGCTGGAAGAAGTCCCCATGGAGCTCCCCCGCTCACGCTGCCGTGACCCGAAGGCGAGGAGGAGGATGTTGACGAGCACGGAGATGCCCAGGGCCGTGGTGCCCAGCAGCACCAGCTTCTCCTTGGAGCGTCTCGGGGGCGCTGCGCAGGGTGGGTGAGCGGGAACCAAGCCCTGGCTCGGGCGCTGCCTGGTGGCACCAGGTTTCCTCTCAGCATGGCTTGGTCCTTCTGGAGGTGCCCCAGTTGTACCCGGCTGGTGCGGTGAACCCTTCTGGCTGGGGATGGTGGTGGGAGGCTCCAGGGGCTCCTAGAGGTTCTCCTCCGTGGGGCACGGGTTGCCACAGGCTGGGGAGAGGGACGCGGTGTTGGCATCTCAGGGGGAGATCTCCACGT
Source organism: Neomorphus geoffroyi (assembly GCA_033558235.1). Lineage (NCBI taxonomy): Eukaryota > Metazoa > Chordata > Aves > Cuculiformes > Neomorphidae > Neomorphus > Neomorphus geoffroyi. The sequence continues at coordinate 100,861 of JAUMJM010000151.1, forward strand.
CCCAGTGCCCCCTGGGGTGCGGGGGGAGGGTTTGGAGGAGGGGGTTGTGGGGGGAAGGTTTTGGGGGCATTGGAGTGCGGGAGAGGGGTTGGGGGGAGGGTTTGTGGGGGGTTGGAGGGTTTGGATGGGGGGTTATGAGATGGGGGGGCTATGGGGGGTTATGGGGAGGAAGGGCAGGCGGTTGGGCTGGGGGATGGGGTGGAGATGAGGAGTGTTTATGGGGGAGGTGTTTTTTTGGGGGAGGGAGGAGGAGGGAGGGGAGATTTAAGAGGAGGAGGGGGGTTTCTGCTTTCAAGCAGAGGAGGGGTTTTTGGGGGAGGGGGGTGTTAAGAGGGGAGGGGGTTTGGGCTGGGGGTTTGGGACAGAGGGGCTTAGGGGGGCTGGGGGGACAAGGGAGTGTTTTAAGAAGCGGGGGGGTTGTAGGACTGGAGGGGTGGGGGAAGGGGGCCCAGGGGCGCAGGGGGCATTTGAGGGGGGTTGGGGCGGGAGGCATTTAGGGGAAGGGAGTGTTTGGGGGGAGTCGGGTGAGTTAGAGGGGGGGTTGGGGCCATTTTGTGGCTGGGGGGGTCGGAGGGGGCTGGTTGGGGGGGGCTGAGGTGGGAGTGAGGGATTTTTGTGGAGCTGGGGGCAGGGGGGTTGTGGGGTTTGGGGCCATATTCCGGCTGGGGGGGGCTTTAAGGGGTCTGTTTGGGGGGGTCTGTTTGGGAGGGGGGGCGGGATTTGTGTGGAACTGGGGGGGGGGGGTTGGGGCCATTTTGCGGCCGGGGCGGTCGGAAAGGTGCGGTTGGAGGGGTCTGTTTGGGGGGGGGGGGTGCCCAAGGGATTTGTGTGGGGCCGGAGGGGGTAGAGGGGAGTTTGGGGTGCGGGGGGGTCACGGCCCACTCGGGGGGCTCGTGAGGATCCGCTCACCTTGGGGTGGAGGCGGGGGCTGCCCCGGCTCCCAGAGGGGCCTTTGTTCTCCCGCCCGCGGTGGACAAAGCCGAGCAAAGGGCGGGAAGGGGGGGGCGTGGCTGCCGAGGGGCGGGAGGGATGGAAGGCTCTGATTGGCTGCGGCACGGCGATTGGGCGTGTCCCGCGGGGGGCGGGAAGCTGCCGCCTCTCTGATTCGCCGTGAGGTGCCTGATTGACACCCCCCCACCCCCCCCTCAGCCGTGTCTCGCGGCGGCGCTGGGGGAGGTGCTGGGGCCGCTCGGGCCGAGGCTGTGGGCGCAGGTGAGGGGCTGCCCCACACATGGGGTCCTGCCCCATTGATGGGGTCCCTGCCCCACAGATGGCGGTCCCTGCCCCATAGCTGAGGGTCCCAGCCCCATAGATGGGGATCCCTGCCCCATAGCTGAGGGTCCCAGCCCCATAGATTGGGGTCTCTGCCCCATAGATAGGGGTCCCTGCCCCACAGATAGAGGTCCCCGACCCATAACTGGGAGGCCTAGCCCCACAGATGGGGGTCCCTGCCCCACAGCTGGTCCTCCCCCCAAATCCTTGTTGTGTCCTAAAATCCCTTCCTTTCCCTCAAGATCCTTCGTTTTCCCTAAAATTTCTATTTTTTTCCCAAATTTTCCCCGTCTTTCCCTAAAATTCCTTGTTTTGCCCCAAATTTCCCCACTCGGGGCCCCTCCCCCCCAGATGGAGCTGCACGAGGCTGCCCCTCCCCCACCCAGCAAGGTGAGCCCGAGGTGGAGGGGGGGGGGTGGGAAGGGGAAATGGGGGTAAACAAGGGCAATTTTGGGAAAATTGGGGGAAATTGGGGAATTTTGGCGTCAAATGGGATTTTGGGGTCAAACTTGGTTCAATTTGGGGCAAAATTTGGGAATTTTGGGGTCAAAATTGGGGAATTTTGTGTTGAAATTTGGGAATTTTTGGTCCAGATTTGGCCTTTTGGGTGAAAATTGGGGAAATTGGGGTGGAAATTGGGAAATTTGGGTCCAAATTGTGACATTTTGGGTTTAAATTGGGAAATTTCGGTGAAAATTGGGCATTTTTGGTGGAAATTGTGAATTTGGGGTGGTTTTATAAGAGGCTCCACGGGGGGACTTAAGGGGCGCAGTTGGGGCTCTATAGGAGGCTCCATGCGAGGACTTAAGGGGCGCAGAAGGGGCTCTATTGGAATCTCTATAGGAGGGAATGAAGGGCGCTGTAGGGGCTCTGTATGAGTCTCCATAGACGGCTTCTGGGGCGCAATAGGGGTTCTGTAGGATTCTCCATGGGGGGACTTATGGGCGCTGTAGGGCCTCTATAGGAGGCTCCATGTGGGCGAATGAAGGGCACAGCAGGGGCTCCATGAGAGTCTCCATGGAGGGACTTGAGGGTGCAGTAGGGACTCTATAGGAGGCTGCATAGGGGGGAATGAAAGGGGCTGTGGGCGTTCTATAAGAATCTTCATGGATGGACTTAAAGGCGCAGTAGCTGATCTATAAGTGTCTGCATGGGGGTACTTCAGGGGCGCAGAAGGGGCTCTATAGGAGGCTCTATGGGGGGACTTAAGTGGGGTAGTAGGGGATCTATAGGTGGATCCCTAGGGGGGAATGAAGGGCGCTGTAGGAGCTGTATAAGAGTCTCCATGGGGCGACTTAAGTGCACAGTAGTGGCTCTATAAGAGACTCCATGGGTGGACTTAAGGGGCGCAGTAGGGGCTCTGCAGAAGGCTCCATAGGAGGGACTTCAGGGGTGTAGAAGGGGCTCTATAAGAGTCTCCATAGGGGGGAATGAAGGGCGCTGTGGGGGCTCTATAAGAGTCTCCAAGGAGGGACTTAAGGGGCGCAGTAGGGGCTCTATACAGAATCTATAAAGAATCTACAGCTACTGGAGAGTGCCCGGAGAAGGAACCAAATCTGTGAAAAGTTGAAGGAATTTTGGGAAATTTGGGGGAAATTTTGGGAAATGTGAAGAAATTTGGAGGCTTTTGGGTGGAATTTGGGGAAATTTGGGGTGAACTGGTGGGAATTTGGGAAAATTTAGGGGGCGTTTGGGGAGATGTAGGGGAAATTTGAAAAAATCTGTGGGAATTTGGGGAAATAGATCACCGTGCCGCAGAGCCGCCAAGGTTAGCGCTGTGTGCTCACCGTGGTGGAAGCAAGTACCGGATGGCTGGAGACATATCCGGTGCCTCCTGCCACTGCCCGGAACAGCATCCTAGGTCTGCAAAAGCAAGTCTTGCTTCGTAAATGCGTCCCTGACAGATGGTGGGACTACGTTTCCAGCCCTGGGGCAATGGGTTCCAGGTGTATTGCACGCCCCTGCAGGTGAAGGCGAACTGCGGCCCGCGCTCTGCAGCTCTGGGAATGGAGAAGAACGCATTAGCAATGTCAGTCGTGGCGTACCACTTCGCTGCCTTGGATTCCAGTTCCTCCTGGAGTTCCAACATGTCTGGCACAGCGGCGCTCAGCGGTGGAGTCACCTCATTCAAGCCACGATAGTCGGTCGCCAGGTCTATCCGCCTCCATCTGGTCCCCAGGTCTACCCGCCTCCAGCCGGTTGGTCAGCAGGTCTCCCAGTTTCCATCCGGAAAACTTGGGAAAATGGAAGAGAACTCGGGAATATTTGGGAAAACTGATGAAAATTTTGACAATTTGGGGTGATTCGGGGCAGTTTGGGGGTGATTTTGGGGGTAAATTTGTGTGGTTCGGGTTATTGTGGGGGGGATTTGGCTGATGTGGGTGTTTCTGCAGGCGCCGGGCTGTTCCTCTCCCGCTCTGGTGGGACCCTCTGGCTGGTGCAGGAATGGGGGCACCCCTGGATCAAACGCCGGGTGACGGGGGGGACACGGACCCCCCACATTCTGCGGGGGGAGGGGCAATGGGGGGGATCGTGACGTCACTTCCCCTCCCCCCCAGGTGTCGGGGCAGGCAGTGACGGCGCTGACGGCGCTCGGGCGGCGCCTGCTGACGACGGCGCTGGACGGGCTGGCGTGAGTGTGGCACCCCCGCAGGGGGCACCCGGTGGGCAGGGGCAAAGGGGGCGACTGAGGGCAAATCGGGGGAATTTAGTGGGAACTTGGGTGAAATTTGGGGGAATTTGAAGAAATTTGGGGAAATTTTGGGGAAATTGTGGAAATTTGAAAAGGTTTGGGGGAATTTGGGGAAATATGAGGGGAACTGGTGGGAACTGGGACATTTAGGGGAAATTTAGGGGGAATATTGGGAAATTTTGGAGAAATTGTAGAAATATGAAAAAATTGGGGGGAATTATTCAGAAATTTAGGGGGAATGTAGAGATAATTTGGATAAATTTAGGGGAATTTGTGGAAAAGTTAGGGGGGATTTGGGGACGTGTGGTGGAATTTGAAGGAATTTGAAGAAATTGGGTGAAATTTTGGGGGAATTTGTGGAAAACTGAAGACATTTTGGGGGAAATTTGGGGAAATTTGAAGAAATTTGGAGGGATTTGGGTGGAATTTGTGGAAATTTGGGGGGAAGTGGTGGGAATTTGGGAGAATTTAGGGGGCATTTGGGGAGATTTAGGGGAAATTTGAAAAAATCTGGGGGAATTTGTGGAAATTGAGGGGGAATTTAGGGGTAATTTGGAGAAATTGGTAGGAAATTGGTGAAATTGGGGGGACCCTCTCTGCGGAGCTGAGGTGCCCCCCATGGATTTGGAGGAGGAGTCCCTAAGGACTCGGGGTGGGAGGGGGTGTTCCTGTGCAGCTGGGGTCTCCCAGAGTGTCAGGGTTCCTCCTGGGAGTCCACATGGACTCGGGGGTGTCCCTATGGATTTTAGGGGGGTGCTAAATGTTTGAGAGGTTCCCTATGGACTTGGGGGAGCCCATGTATTTGCGGGTCCCTATTGACTTGGGGAGGGTTGGTGTAGACGTGAGGAGTTCCCTGGATGCCGGGGTTCCTCCTGCGGGTCCCTATGGCTTTGGGGGGCCCCTCATGGACTTTGGACCCCCGTGTCCCCCCAGGTCCGTGCTGGGCCGTGAGGCGATGAAGCGGATGCAGACGTCGAACGTGCTGGTGTCGGGGCTGCGCAGGCTCGGGGGGGAGGTGGCCAAGAGCCCAACGCCCCCCTTGAGGTGATTCATCTGCCCCTGCCATCTTTCTCGGGGCGTGTAAGGGGAGACAGGTGCCCCCCCCGCCCAGGGTAATTAATGTTAATTACTTCCTGAAAGTGGGCACTGGTGAATTACTGCTGGGTGTAATTAGCGGCCATGAGGATTCCTTCTCTGGGGTGACTGTGTTCCCAGGGGAGCTCAGTGCCCCCCTTGGGGTCATTAATCTGCCCCCGCAGTCCTTGCTGGGGTTTATGAGGGCACATGAGTGCTCCACACTGGGCTACTAATTAACCAGAGAGGGGATTAATTAATCTCGGGTTAATTAGCCCCCATGGGGGGGGGTGTTTTTAAGGGTGATGGGGTTCCCAGGGGAGCTAAATGCCTCCCTTGGGGTAATTAATCAGCTCGTGCAATGGGACCTCCCAGTATGTGTATGGGACCCCCAGTATCTCACTGCCCGCTCCCACCTCTACCTGGGACCCCAACATCTGACTGGATCCCCTCTTCCCCTCCTGGGGACCCCCAGAATCCCTCCACCCCTGCCGTGGTCTCCTTGTCCGTCTGCCTTCTCCCGGAGGCGGACGCAGCGACAGATGGACAGAGGGACACACAGGTGGAAGGCAGACGGGTGGACAGATGGACAAACACATGGGCAGACACATGGACGGACAGACAGATGGGATGGACAGAAGGACAGACAGAGTGGGGGATGTACAGATGGGCGGGCAGACAGGTGAACAGACGGGGTGGACGAGTGGGTGGGCAGATGGCTGGACAGAGGGACAGACAGATGGGAGTGCAGAGGGACGGGTGGACAGACAGAGAGACAAGCAGAGGGCTGGCTGGCTGGGCAGACAGAAGGACAGCCGTCCAGACTGACAGCCAGCTGCTGTGCCAACAGGTGGTGGTGCTGACCAGTTTGCCGCTGGAGGAGCAGCTCTGGGTGTGGGATTTCTGCCACAGCTGCGGCATCAAACTTGCGGTGGCCGACACGTGTGGGCTTTTCAGGTGAGAGGGACCCCTCAGCGTCCATAGGGGCTCCCCAACATCCATAGGGGACCCCAAGGTCTATAGAAGCTCCCCAACATCCATAGGGGACCCCGAAGTCCATAGGGTGTCCCTAACATCCATTGAAGACCCCAAAATCCCTAGAGGCTCCCTGAGAGCCATAGAGGACCCCAAACTCTATAGGAGCTCCCCGACGTCCATAGGGGACCTCAAGGTCGATAGGGCCTCCCCAACATCCGTAGGGGGCTGCAAGGTCCATAGGGGCTCCCTGATATCCATAAGGGCCCCCAGTTCCATAGAGGCCTCCCAAGGTCCACAGGGGCTCCCTGACGGCCACAGGGGCTCGGGGAGGTTTGTGAAGCCGCAGCTCCAGCTGGCGCAGGCTTTCCGTGGCCGAACCCCGTCTGCGGGACGAGTTGCAGCCAAAGCTTGGCGGGGAGTGCACAGAGAGCTGGCTCCGGGGGCTCCTTGCTCCAAGGGACTTGTGCAGGTGGCCGCTTCTCTAGGGGAGCGTTGGCAGTGTAACGGGGGCAGGGATGGCGTTGGCAGGCACGGGGACTCGCTGCTCCTCTCGCTGCAGCCTGGCAAAGCTTAAGAGGAGAAGAAACCCCCCTGGAGTTCAATTGCCTCCCCGTTGGGTTAAGGAGCCAAAGCAGTGGGGCAGCCGTGCCCCAGGGCTGCTGTCAGGGGCTTGAATTGGTGTCTGAACTCTGGGGCCTTCTTCTCGGGAGCTGGCGCCAGCGCCCGCTCCTGACAGGGAACCTGCCCGGAGAAATCCCCCTGCTCAGTTTTGCCCTAAGGGGCTCCCGTCCCCCTCGGCCAAGCTGTTCCAGCAACTGCCACCCCTGGCCGGGGAGCTGTGCCAGCTCCGTGGCGTGCACAAGAGTGCCGGTGTCCCCTGTGCAGCTGAAGCCTCAGCAGCCTTCTCTCCCCACAGGCCCCTCTCGGAGGCTCCACGTGCCCAGCTGGAAACCAGCAGTGCCCCTTGTGCCCAAAGAGCCCGAGCAGCCGCCCCGGCAGCACCCAGGTGTGTGACGCGAAGCTGAGGAAGAAGAGAGAGCTGCTGCCCCCGCTGCGGGAGGCGGCGCAGGCAGATGTCCGTGCCCTCCGCGCTGCCCAGGAGGTACCAGCAGGTGCATCTGCTGTCCCCCCTGCGCGGCGCTGGGCCTGCAGAGCCAGCTCCTGCACAGGTCCTCTCCAGGAGCAGGCGGTGCAGGGCAGCGCTGGGCCGTGAGCGTCGCCAGGCTGGGGGTGATGTGCTCTCTGCTCTCCTGCCCGCGGCGCCACAAGCTCCCCATCTCCGAGCTGGGCGGCGCGCAGAAGCACTTGGCCGTGGCTTTGGCCAGGAAGAGCGCGGAGGTAGCGGCAGGGTCTGGCAGGTAGGGGCTGCTGGCAGCGGGGTGGGGCTGCGGGGACGCTGGGCAGGACAGGGTGCAGCGTGGAGCAAGGTGCCAGTGTCCCCAGCTCTCCCTTGAGGGCAGTTTCCCTGGCAGGACCCCCTCCTCCCGCGGGGGCCCGGTGAGCCCTGCCCTCCAGCCTGGCCGACTCTCGCACGTCCCCCCAGGAGGCCAAGGAGAAGCTGCGGGCCAAAATCTAGGAGCGGGTGGAGCCGTGCACCGCGCTGCTGGAGCAGGGGAGGCTGCGAGGCCGAGCCCAGCAGCAGCTGCAGGAGCGGCTGCAGCGGCTGCAGGACACCCAGCCGGGCGACAAGCGGCACCAGGCGCAGCTGCAGGTAGGCAGGAGCCGTCCCCGGGGTGGCAGCACCCACAAGGGGCCTTAGGCCAACCCCTGTCCCCACGTTCCCCACGTCAGCACCTGCCTCCCCGTGTCCCTCCCTGCCGTCTCTGCCGAAGGTGCTTCGCCAGCTGGACAAGGAAATGGAGAAGAGGGAGACTAAAGTCCGCGCTGCGCAGAAGGTGACCACGAGATAAGAGAGTTTTCCATAAAGAGGGAAATGAGGAAGGGCACCAACAGGACGTCCACGCTGGACTTTGGGCGGGCGGATTTTGGCTTCTCTAATGAACGAGTCGGGAGAGAACCCTGGGAAATAGTCCTTCAAAGCCTGGGGGGTCAGGAAGGCTGGGGGTACTTGCAGAAGGAAATCTTGAAGGCGCAGGAGCAGGCTGTCCCGATGAGCCGTAAGACGAGCCGCAGGGGCAGACGGCCGGCCGGGATGAGTGAGGAGCTTCTGAAGGAGCCAAGTGAGACAAAGAGGGTGTCTCGCCTCTGGGGCAACCTGGAGGGGGGGACACCTGGGGGGTCAGTCTGCAAACAGTCTGGATTAAAAAAATTACAGGAAGAAGAACAGGGTAGAGAATTGGATTGATTGAAACGGAACAAACCCTAAACAATCCCTTTGTCACCTTCAGCTCTGGCTGTCGGAACAGCAGCCCTGGGGACCCCAAGATCAGCCACAGCTTGTACAACCTCCCTCCCTGAACCCCCGCCCCCCCTTTAGCCCGTCCTCCTTTCCTCTCCTCCCTCCAGGGACGGGAAAGTGGAACTGGGCGCTGGGATTGCTGCAGCTGATGTCCCCCTGTCCCTGTGCCACCCCCCATGGCCCTTCCCCGCGGAGGGGAAGCTCCCGGGTCGGTTTGCAAATCAACCTTGCTTCAAAAATGGAACAAGAGCAAGAGGAAAGGGATTTTATTGCTTTCGAGAGACCCAAAGCAGAAACCCCCTTGTCCCCAGCAGCTCTCGCTGCCCGCCCTGCCCGGCTGCCCGGCCGCTGGGTCCGTCCTGCAGGGGCCGTAGAGCCCTGAGGGGCCGCAGGGTCTGGGGCATCCACGGGGCCCGGGAGAGGTGTCCCTTGGAGGAGGCTGTAGAGGAGGCAGAGCGAGGGGCAGGGGTGAGCCCTCTGCAGCCCCCAGGGCAGCTCTGCCAGCCCAGGGAGGAGAGAGACCGCGTGGCCCCAGCTTGGCCTCTGCTCTCTCGCCCACGCGCAGCTCCCAGCACTCGTGGCCGATGGACGCTCTGGGAAGGCAGAGGGTGGGATGCACTGCTTGTGGGCCATTTACAGGCTGGCCAGTGACCTCTGTGCTGTCCCCCTCGCTGATGTCATGTCACCCTCTCTGATCATGTCCCCCTCTGTGACACTGACCGGTGTCCTAGGAGACCGCTCTGCCCCCAGGGCCAAGCGCTCTCTGGCCTCAGTCTCCAGGAGCAGCGGGAGGAGACAGGTGGCCTCTCTGCTGGCAGCTGCCAGCACCTTCCTTGTGCGTGAAAAGCCAAGGCAGCGCCGTTCGGGCCTCGCAGAGCCCGCTGCCCCTTCTGCTGGAGAGGAAACTCCGCCTCACGGCCAGGGTAGGTCAGCTCTGTCTGTGTCCCTTCTGTGCAGTCACTGCTCGCGTTCAGTCTCCAGGGTAGGACACCCCCCCCGCCCCCCCGCCCCTTGAGAATAACTTGTGTGGCTGCTCTGGGAACCGCGTGCTGCAAACGTGCCTGACCTGGGAAGGATGTGTCCAGGGAGGGCAGCTTGTCCTGTCAGGAGAAGCCGCGTAGCTTCAGAGGGCTCTGGGAGCCTGCTGAGAACAAGGAGCTGAAGCTGACTTTCCTTGGGTTGCTTTTTGGGTTGCTGGGAAGGTAGGCAAGCGTGCGCATTCCTTCTTGTCCTCATCTCCCTGGTGTTTGCCCACAGGTTTCCGCAAGCGCAGTCAGAGACCGAGCGGGAGCCCTGCCTGAGCCCTGCTCTCCCCTTGGTGTCCTAATGCCACCGGAGCTCCTGCAGGGATCCTTCAGGCAGCTGGGAAGGTCTCCTGTCCTAGCGGCAGCTTTCTGGCCATGCCTTGGTGTCAGGTGTGCCCCTTGGGCTGGATTGCGGCCCTGCCAGAAGGGAGTGGAAGAGGCTGGGGGTGCAGGGCGAGCACCTACAGGGTGGCAGCTGTGCCCCGGCTCAGCTCTGGCTTTGCTGCGGGACCGCATGGGGCCCTGCATGCTGGGAAACGGCCCTGGGGCACCCAGGGCTCCGCTCTGGCTCTGCCTTTGCCAGGCTGACGATGTCTGCTTCCAGAGAGTTTGGTCGGGGATGTACAGAGCGCCTGGAAAGGCAAGATGCTTGTGCTCCCAGAAACACCTGCAGGCACCGAGGGAACTTTAGCCTTCCCGGTCGCTCCCTGGCACCATTTGACCGTACTTTCCATTTCTCTCATAGATAAGCTAAGCCCATCGCGGCTGGGAGATTGAGATGGTGCGGAAGGAAACCCAACTGAGTCAGAAGGAAGCCCAGCTTCAGCAGAAGGAAGCCCAGCTGGAGCAGAAGGAAGCCCAGCTGGCCCAGATGGAAGCCCAGCTGGCCCAGGAGAAGCTCCAGCTTATGATCATTGAAGGGCAGCTGCTGCAGAAGAAAGAAGAGCTGGCTTTAAGGAAGACCAAATGTGAAAGAAGGAAGGCCAACACGTGCAGAAAGAAGCCCCGTAGGCACAGAAAGTAGCCCAGCTGGAGCAGAAAGAAGCCCAGCTGGCGCAGATTCGTTTTTTGGGAAAATAAAGAATCGTACAAGCACAGGATGTCCCGGGTTGGAAAGGACCTTTTCCCAATACCCAGCCTAAGCCTCCCCCGGCACAGCGTGCTGTCATTTGCTCGGGTCCTGTCCCTGGGAAGAGCTCAGCGCCTGCTCTTCCTCCTCCTCTCCTGAAGAAGCTGTAGAGTGCGATGAGGTCTCCCCTCAGCCTTTTCTCCAGGCTGGACAGAGCGAGTGCCCGTATCTGCTCTTCATACGACTTCCCCTCTAAAGCCTTCAGCAGCTTGGTTCCTTCTCCGGGCACTCTCCAGGAGCTGTAGATTCTTTTGATGCCGTGCCACCCCAACCTTCACCCAGTAGTCAAGGTGGGGCCGGAGCAGAGCAGGGCAAGCCCCTCCCTCGCCTGCCTGGCGATGCCGTGCAGGATTCACCCCAGGACTTGCTTGGCACTCTTGGCTGCCAGGGCTCTCTGTTGGCTCCTGTTCCCCTTGCCGTCGCCCAGAACCACCAGGTCCCTTTCCGCAGGGCTGCCCTCGGGCCTCTTGCTCCCAGTCTGTCTGCCCATGCAGGGTTGCCACGTGCCAGCCAGGTGCAAAATGTGGCCTTGCCCTTGTTGAAGTGCAGGCAGCTGGTGCTTGCCCAGCTCTCCAGTTTCTCCAGACCCCTCTGCAGGGCCTCTCTGTCCTCAAGCGCATCATCAGCTCCCCCCACGTCTGCGTTGCCCGCAAACTGAGTTAGGAAACCTTGAAGTCCGCGTCATTCAGGAAGAGGCTGAAGAGCACTGGCCCTGAGATGGGTCCCCAGGGATCCGCGCCAGGGACTGCTGGGCAGCCCCAGGTAACCCCATTCCCCGTCACCCTTGCAGTCCGCTCCCTCAGCCACTTGCTCCCTTCTCTCATTGTGTGTTGCTCCATCGGGATGCTGGGCATTCAGGAGGATCCTGGCAGAGCCACGCCTGAAGGCTTTCCTGAAAGCCCAACCCGTTCCAGCCGTGGGCTTTCCTTGCTCAGCCAGCGGGCTGACCTTGTCCTAGAGAGACATTAGGTTTGTCACGCAGAGCCTTTTCCTTGTGACCCCATGCTGGCTGGCACCAAGGACTGGGGTGTCTTTGAGCTGGTTTTCAATAGCCCCCAGACCCCGTGACCCCCATATCCCCATGACCCTGGTGACCCCCCGTGACCCCCGTGCCACAGGGGGAGGAAGGGGCTCTCCCCGAGGGCCGGGAGCTGCTGCTCCTGCGGGTGCAGGGGGATTTAGGGGCACATTTGAGGGGGTTTGGGGGGGGTTGGGGGGCTGCTGGGTTGATGGGGTGCTTGGGGGGTCCCCTGGGACTCCTGTGCCCCTCATAAGTCCTGTGAGCTCAACCCCTGTGCCCACCTGACCCCGTGGCCCCTGTGTCCCTCCCAGTGCTCCCAGAGCCCCTATGGGGTGAGCCCGGATCCTCCCTGCCACACGCTGACCGGGAGGCTCTGCTCGAGCTGCTGCAGCGCCGCCCCGAAGACTGGAACCTGCTGTGCCTGCGGGAGCACGGGGTGATGGGGACACGGGGGGCATGGAGGGCACGGGGTGAGGGGGTGTTTGGGGATGCAGGGGGATTTAGGGGCACATTTCAGGGTGTTTGGAGGGGTTTGGAGAGGTTTGAGAGGCTGATGGGTTGATGTAAGGGGGTGGGCGGGTTGCAGGGCAAGGCTGGGAGATGCTGATGGGGGGTTGGGGGGTTGGGGTGCTGATTGGGGGTGCCGAGGTTGAGGTGTTTGCTGAAGAGAGGGGTTAGGGGTTCAGGATGGTTTGGGAGGGGGAAAGAGCTTTGGGGAGGTTGAGGGGTGCTGGGGCGGCAGGGGGTCCCGGGAGTGTTACAGATGGGGACGCACAGAGGTGTTTCTGTGTCGTTCTCACCCCCTTCAACCCCCCGGGAGGTACGGGTACCTCAGCTCTCTGTCCCCCCCCAGGAGCTCCGGGAGGACCTGGTGCAGCTCAGGGTTGGCATCTGTGAAGCTGTGCACAAGCTGACCCAGGCAGTGTTGCTTGCCAACACCGCCCTGCAGGAGCTCCGCCAGCCCGCCTGGACGTTGAGCCTGGGGAGGCTGGTGGGGCGGCAAGGGTGGGGGGCCTGTGGGGTGGGAGTGGGGCTGGGGTGGGGGGGGCTAGTGCTCCCAAAGCTCCCACTGTCCCGACTGCTCCCAGCGGCCCCACTGTCCTCAGTGCTCCTGGTACCCCCAGTGCCCTCTCAGGGTCTCCGAATATCCCCGGTGCCTCCAGTACCCCCACTGCTCCCAGTGCCTCCAGAACCCCCCAGTGCTGCTACTGTCCTCAGCGCTCCCCGAGCCCCCACTGATGCCCAGTGTCCTCAGTGCTCCCTGACCCCCACTGATCCCAGTGGCCTCAGCGCTCCCCGAGCCCCCACTGATGCCAGCACCCCTCAATGGCCTGTGTAGCCATGGGGCGCGAGGTCGCGGTCGCTGTGGGGCAGGAGGGGGGTTCTATGTGGGACCCCAACTCCCTGCCCCCCCCAGCCTCACCGCCCCCGGGAGCCCCCGCAGCCCTGGTAGGAGCTGGAGCTGCTCTGGGATGGTGCCTGCCAAAGCCTGGGCGAGCTGACCCGGGCCATGTCCCATGCTGGCACCCAGCTCCAGCAGCTGCAGGAGGACCTGGCACTGGCTGGGGCAGTGAGTGGGGGCCGTGGCTCCCCAGACCCCGTAGGGGACCCCCCTGGGACTCCTCTGCCCCCCATAACTCCAGCGACCTCAGCCCCTGTGCCCACCTGGCATTTTGCGGGGGTGCTGGGGCCGCAGGGGGTCCCGGGAGGGTCACAGATGGGGTGCACAAGGGGGTCTCTGCGTCTTTCCCCTTCCCCCGGCAGGTACCGGCCCCCAGGTCCCTGCCCCCCCAGGATCCCACGGAAGACCTGGTCCAGCTCAGGGTTGGCCTGTGAAGCTCTGCACAAGTTGACCCGGGCCGTGTTGGGGTGGGAGGCCTGGGTATCCATGGGGTACGAGGTGGCGGTCGCTGTGGGGCAGGAGGGGGCTGCTCTGTGGGGCCCCAGCTCCCTGCCCCCCCCAGCCTCACCGCCCGCACAAGCACCCGGGGCCCTGGGATGAGCTGGTACAGCTCCGCCATGCCATCGGCGGAACCCTCTGCGAGGTGACCTGGGAGCTGCTCTGAGATGCCACCACCTTGTGGCACCTCTGCCAGTGCGTGTGGGAGCTCATCCTTGTGAGGTGTGGGGGGCAGCTGTAATCCCAGGACCCCCAGTGTCCCCAATCCCAGTGCCCCCTTTGCTCCCCCAGTAGCAATCCACTGCCCCACAATCCCCGTGCCCCCTATTTCTCTCCCACTATTTCCAGTGCCCCCTGTTGATCCCATTAGCTCCCAGTACCCCCAGTAACCCCAGTGCACCTACTTCCCCCTCATCCCAGCGTCCCTTCAGGCTCCCATTCCATGATTCCATCATCTTTCAGGTCCCTTCCTTCCCAACCCGTGCCACGATTCCATCATCTTCCCAAGCTTCCCAGAGGAACACCTAAGATGAAGGTGTTGGCACTCACAGCAGCGGGAGCAGACGTCATCCTTGCTCCCGTGGACAACCCACCGGCTCCACTCAACAGTCCCCGCTGTAGAGCATCACCGCCTGCTGCACGTTGTTGCTGTAGTTGAGTAGAGGTCGTGTCCGGCCAACGCCCAGAGGCCACCACGGCGACACTCCCAATGCTGCCTCGCCTTGTCCTCCCGGCACAGCTCCAACCTCACCAGGGACAGGTTGTCCTTGCGGGCTGGCGGCCGTGTCGCCGCGGTGACTCTCACAGCCCTGCAGGCAACCATCAGGCAACCACTGGAAGCGTTGGGCCGTGGCATCGAGTCGGCACGCGGTGGCCGTCAGCTGGAGCCCCGTGGCCGCCATGCACTTGCGGTGCTTCGCGTAGAGCAGGAAGGAGCGGGAGGCTGGTGGGGACACACACAGGGTTGGGGACACACAGGGGCTGGTGTCACCATGGGAAGGGAGGATGGAGATGGACACATGGGATTGGGGACACGTCCATGGGTGTCACCATGGAAACACAGGATGGATGGGGACACACGGGGATTGGGGACACATCCATGGCGTCACCACAGGAAGGACGGATGCAGGTGGACACATAGGGACTGGGAACACATTCGTGGGTGTCAGCATGGGAATGGAGGGGGACACATGGCACTGGGGACACATTCATGGTGTCACCACAGAAGAGGTGGACGAGTGGGAAACACAGGGTTGGGGACATGGCCATGGGTGTCACCATGGGAAGGGAGGATGGGCGGGTGACACTCGCCCACATTTGGCATCTCTTTCATCTTCTCTGCCTCCAGTTCCTCCATCAGAGTCGCAACTGGGGGGACACCTAGAGGCTCACGCTGCCGTGACCCGAAGGCGAGGAGGAGGATGTTGACGAGCACGGAGATGCCCAGGGCCGTGGTGCCCAGCAGCACCAGCTTCTCCTTGGAGCGTCTCGGGGGCGCTGCGCAGGGTGGGTGAGCGGGAACCAAGCCCTGGCTCGGGCGCTGCCTGGTGGCACCAGGTTTCCTCTCAGCATGGCTTGGTCCTTCTGGAGGTGCCCCAGTTGTAGCCGGCTGGTGCGGTGAAGCCTTCTGGCTGGGGATGGTGGTGGGAGGCTCCAGGGGCTCCTAGAGGTTCTCCTCCGTGGGGCACGGGTTGCCACAGGCTGGGGAGAGGGACGCGGTGTTGGCATCTCAGGGGGAGATCTCCACGTCCCAGTGCCCCCTGGGGTGCGGGGGGGATGGAAGGGGGGAGGGTTTGGAGGAGGGGGTTGTGGGGGGAGGGTTTGGGGGGTATTGGAGTGCGGGGGCGGGGTTGGGGGGAGGGTTTGGGGGGGTTGGAGAGTTTGGAGGGGGGGTTATGAGATGGGGGGTCTATGGGGGGTTATGGGGAGGAAGGGCGGGCGGTTGGGCTGGGGGACGGGGTGGAGATGAGGAGTGTTTATGGGGGAGGTGTTTTTTTTGGGGGGGTTGAGTAGGAGGGAGGGGAGATTTAAGAGGAGGAGGGGGGTGGGGAGGAGGCTTTGGAGCAGAGGAGGGGGTTTGGGGGGAGGGGGGTGTTAAAAGGGGAGGGGGTTTAGGCTGGGGGTTTGGGGCAGAGGGGCTTAGGGGGGCCGGGGAGGGGGGAGGGGGATTGTTTTAAGAAGCAGGGGGTTCTGGGGTTGGGGGGTGGGGGAGGGGGGCCCAGGGGGAAGGGAGCATTTGGGGGGGTTGGGGCGGGGGGCATTTAGGGGAAGGGAGTGTTTGGGGGGAGTCGGGTGAGTTAGAGGGGGGGTTGGGGCCATTTTGCAGCCGGGGGGGTCGTAGGGGTCTGGCTGGGTGGGCTGTTTGATGGGGGGGCTGTGTGGGAGGGGGGGCGGGATTTGTGTGGAACTGGGGGCAGGAGGCATTGGGGGTTTGGGGCCAGTTTGTGGCGGGGGGGGGGGTCGGAGGGGGCTGCTTAGGGGAGGGAGGGAGCTGGGGCTGGGGTGAGGGATTTATGTGGAGCTTGGGGAAGGGGGGGGGGGCGTTGGGGCCATGTTGCGGCCGGGGGGGTCGGAAAGGTCTGGTCGGAGGGCTCTGATTGGGGGGGCCCGTTTGGGAGGGGGGGCGGGATTTGCGTGGAACTGGGGCCAGGGGGCATTGGAGGGGCTTGGGGCGGGGGGCATTTAGGGGAAGGGAGTGTTTGGGGGGAGTCGGGTGGGTTAGAGCGGGGGCTGGGGCCATTTTGCGGCCGGGGGGGTCGGAAAGGTCTGCTCAGAGGGGTCTGGTTGGGGGGGGTTGTTTGGGAGGGGCTGCAGGATTTGTGTGGAACTGGAGGGGGGTTGGGGCCATTTTGTGGCGGGGGGGTCGGAGTGGGCTGGTTGGGGTGGGGAAGGGGGCTGGGGTGGGGGTGAGGGATTTTTGTGGAGCTGGGGGGAGGGGGGTTGTCGCCATATTCCAGCCGGGGGGGGTCGAAGGGGTCTGTTTGGGGGGGCTGTTTGGGAGGGGGCGAGGGATTTTCGTGGAACTGGGGGCAAGGGGCATTGGGGGGGCTGGGGCCATGTTGCGGCCGGGGGGGTCGGAGGGGGCTGGTTCGGGGGAAGGGTCTGGGGTGGGGGTGAGGGATTTTTGTGGATCTGGGGGGAGGGGGGTTGTGGGGGCTGGTGCCATTTTGCTGCCAGGGGGGCGGAAAGGTCTGGTCGGGGGGGTCTGGTTGGGAGGGGCTGCGGGATTTGTGTGGAACTGGGAGGAGGGGGGGGTTGGGGCCATTCCGCGGCAGGGCAGTCAGAGGGGTCTGGGGGGGGGGGACTGTTTGGGGGGGAGGGGGATTTGCGTGGAACTGGGGGGAAAAGGAACTCGGGGAGTTCAGGACATTTTGCGGTCGGGGGGGTCGTAGGGGTCTGACTGGGGGGCGCTGTTTGAGGGGGGGCTGTTTGGGAGGGGGGGGCGGGATTTGTGTGGAACTGGGGCAGGAGGAATTGGGGGGGCTGGGGCCATTTTGCTGCCGGGGGGGTTGGAGGGGGCTGGTCGGAGGGGTCTGGTCGGGGGTGGGGGGCCAGGGATTTGTGTGGGGCCGGAGGGGGTAGAGGGGAGTTTGGGGGTGCGGGGGGGTCACGGCCCACTCGGGGGGCTCGTGAGGATCCGCTCACCTTGGGGTGGAGGCGGCGGGGCTGCCCCGGCTCCCAGAGGGGCCTTTGTTCTCCCGCCCGCGGTGGACAAAGCCGAGCAAAGGGCGGGAAGGGGGGGGCGTGGCTGCCGAGGGGCGGGAGGGATGGAAGGCTCTGATTGGCTGCGGCACGGCGATTGGGCGTGTCCCACGGGGGGCGGGAAGCTGCCGCCTCTCTGATTGGCCGTGAGGTGCCTGACTGACATCCCCCTCCCCCCCCTCCCCCGCGGCGCTGGGGGAGGCGCTGGGGCTGCTCACGCCGAGGCTGCGGGCGCAGGTGAGGGGCTGCCCCACACATGGGGTCCTGCCCCATAGATGGGTCCCTGCCCCACAGATGGGGGTCCCCTTCCCAGAGATGGGGGTCCTCTCCCTACAGATGGGGGTCCCAGCCTCATAGATAGGGGTCCCAGCCCCACAGATGGGGGTCCCTGCCCCATAGATCGGGGTCCCTGTCCCACAGATGGGGGTCACCTCCCCACAGATAGGTGTCCCAGCCCCATACATAGGGGTCCCTGCCCCATAGATGGGGGTCCCTGCCCCATTTATGGGGGTTCCAGTTCCATAGATCTGGTTCCCCGCACCACAGATGGGGGTCCCTGCCCCATAGATCGGGGTCCCTGCCCCACAGATGGGGGTCCCAGTCCCATAGATGGGTCCCGGCCCATAGATGGGGGTCCCCGCTTCATAGATTGGGGTCCCTGCCCCATAGCTGGGGGTCCCAGCCCCATCGATCGGGGTCCCCGCCCCACTTATGGGGGTCCCAGCCCCATAGATCGGGGTCCCCGCCCCACTTATGGGGGTCCCAGCCCCACAGATGGGGCTCCCTGCCCCACAGGTGCTGGTCCCTTGTCCCCCCGCCTCAGCTGGCCCTCCCCCCAAATCCTTGTTGTGTCCTAAAATCCCTTCCTTTCCCTCAAGATCCTTCGTTTTCCCTAAAATTTCTATTTTTTCCCAAATTTTCCCCGTCTTTCCCTAAAATTCCCCGTTTTGCCCCAAATTTCCCCCCGCGGGGCCCCTCCCCCCCAGATGGAGCTGCACGAGGCTGCCCCTCCCCCACCCAGCAAGGTGACCCCGGGGGGGGGGGGGGGGGGAAGGGGAAATGGGGGCAAACAAGGGCAATTTTGGGAAAATTGGGGGAAATTGGGGAATTTTGGCGTCAAATGGGATTTTGGGGTCAAACTTGGTTCAATTTGGGGCAAAATTTGGGAATTTTGGGGTCAAAATTGGGGAATTTTGGGTTGAAATTGGGGAAATTTTGGTCCAAATTTGGCCTTTTGTGTGAAAATTGTGGAAATTGGGCTGGAAATTGGGAAATTTGGGTCCAAAGTGTGAAATTTTGAGTGTAAATTGGGACTTGTCGGTCAAAAATGGGCATTTTTGGTGGAAATTGTGAATTAGGGTTGGAAATTGGGTGTTTTGGGTGAAATTGTGGAATTTGGGGTGGGAATTGGGAATTTGGTTTGGGAATTGAGAATTTGGGGTGAAACCTGAAATTTTGGGTGGAAATCAGAGATTTTGGTTGGAAATTGGGGAATTTGGGGTTGAAATTGGGGAATTTGGGTCCAATTGGGCATTTTGGGGTAGAAATTGGAGATTTTGGGTGGAAATTGCAGACTTTTGGGTGGAAATTGTGGAATTACTGGTTGAATTTGGGAATTTTGGGTGGAAATTGGGGCATTTTAGGTCACAATTGGGCATTTTGGGTGGAAATTGAGAATTTGGGCTGAAAATTGGGGAATTCAGGGTGGGAATTGGGAATTTTGGCTTGAAATTGGGTAATTTTGGGTGGGAATTGGGGAATTTGGGTCTAAAATTGTGCATTTTGGGTGGAAATCCGGAATTTTGGGTGAAAATTGGGAATTTTGGGTGGAAATTGTGACATTTTGGGCTGAAATTGGGAGTTTTGGGTGGCGATTGTGCCCTGTTGGATGACCCTCTCGGCGGTGCCCCTGGCCGCAGGCGACGCTGACGGGGACGCCCTTCGGGGCGGCGCTGGTGACGGCGCAGGGGGAGCCGCGCCCAGGACGCCCCGCGCTCCTTACCTTCCCTGACGTCGGCCATGACCGTGAGTGCCCCACCCCCCCCACCCTCCCCCAAAAAGGAATTAAGGGTTTCAGTAGGGGCTATATAGGAGGCTCCTTAGGGCGGAATGAAGGATGCTGTATGGGCTCTATAAGTGTCTCCATGGAGGGACTTAGAACACAGTAGGGGCTGTATACAAGGCTCCATGGGGGGAATGAAGGGCACAGTAGGAGCTCTATAAGAGTCTCCACGGTGGAAATTAAGGGTACAGTAGGGGCTCTATAAGAGTCTCCATGGGGGGACTTAACGGTCGCAGTAGGGGCTCTACAGGGGTCTCTGTGGGAGGTCTTAAGGGCACAGTAGGTGCTCCATAGGAGGTTCCATAGGGTGGAATGTAGGGCCCAGTACGTACAGTATAGGAATCTCCATGGGGGGACTTAAGGGGCGCAGTAGGGCCTCTATGGGAGGCTGCATAGGGGGGAATTAATGGTGCTGTAGGGGTTCTATAAGAATCTCCATGGAGGGACATAAAGGCGCAGTAGGGGCTCTATAGGAGTCACTGTGGGAGGTCTTAAGGGCGCAGTATGGGCTCTATAGAATGCTCCATTGGGGGGGAATGAAGGGTGCTGTAATGCTCTATAAGAGTCTCCATGGAGGAAATTAAGGGCGCAGTAGAGGCTCCATAAGAGGCTTCCTATGGGGGAATAGAGGGTGCTGTAGGCGCTCTATATGAGTCTCCTTAGGGGGCCTTAAGGCGCGCAGTACGTACTCTATAGGAGGCTCCATAGGGGGGAATGAAGGGTGCAGCAGGGGCTCTATAAGAGTCTTCATGGGGGGACTTCAGGGGTGCAGTAAGGGCTCTACAGGAGGCTGCATAGGGGGGAATGAAGGGCACTCTAGGGGATGTATAAGAGTCTCCGTGGAGGGACTTAATGGCTCAGTAGGGGCTCTATAAGTGTCTCCATGGGGGCACTTAAAAGTCGAAGTAGGGGCTATATAGGAGGCTCCTTATGGGAGAATGAAGGGCGCTGTACGGGCTCTATTAGAGTCTCCATGGGAGGAGATTAGGGGTGCAGTATGGGCTCTATAGGATGCTCCCTAGGGGGGAATGAAGGGTGCGGTAGGGGCTCTATAAGAGTCTCCATGAGGGCACATAAGGACACCGTAGGTACTCTCTAGGAGTCTCCATAGGGGGACTTAAGGGGTGCACTAGAGGCTCTATAGGAGGCTGCGTATGGGGGAATAATGGACGCTGTAGGGGCTCTATAAGTGTCTCCATGGGGGCACTTAGGGATGCAGTCGGTACTCTATAGGAGTCTCCATGGCGGGACTTACAGGGCGCAGTAGGGGCTCTATAGGAAATTCGATAGGGGGTAATGAAGGGTGCTGTAGGGGCTCTATAAGAATCTCCATGAGGGGATTGAAGGGCGAAGTAGGGGATCTATAAGAGTCTCCATGGAGGGACTTAAGGGCGAAGTAGGGGCTCTATAAGAGTCTCCTGGGGGGACTTTAGGGACGCAGTAGGGGCTGTATACAAGGCTCCATAGGGGGGAATGAAGGACGCAGTAGGGGCTTTATAAGATTCTCCATGGAGGCAATTAAGGGTGCAGTATGAGCTCTATGAGGGTCTCCATGGAGGGAATTAAGGGGTGCAGTAGAGGCTCTATAGGAGTCTCCATGAGGGGAATCAATGGTTGCAGTCGAGGCTGTACAGGAGGCTGCCTAGGGGGTAATTAAGGGTGCTGTAGGGGCTCTATAAAAATCTCCATGGAGGGACTTAAGGGCTCAGTAGGGGCTCTATAGGAGTCTCTGTGGGAGGTCTTAGGGGTGCAGTATGGGCTCTATAGGATGCTCCATAGGGGGGAATGAAGGGTGCTGTGATGCTCTATAAGTTTCTCCATGGGGGGACTTAAGGGGCGCACTAGAGACTCTATAAGAGGCTGCCTGTGGGGGAATAGAGGGCGCTGTAGGATCTCTATACGAGTCTCATTAGGGGGACTTCAGGGGCACAGTAGGGGCTCTATAGGAGGCTCCATAGGGGGGAATGAAGGGTGCTGTAGGGTATCTATAAGATTCTCAATAGTGGAACTTAAGGGGGCAGTAGGTGCTCTATAAGAGTCTCCATGGGGGGACTTTTGGGGCGCAGTAAGGGCTCTACAGGAGGCTGCCTAGGGGGGAATGAAGGGCGCTATATGGGCTCTATAAGAGTCTCCATTGGGGGAATTAAGGGTGCAGTAGGGGCTGTATTAGAGTCTGCATGGGGGGAATTAAGTGGCGTAGTAGGGGCTCTATAGGAGGCTTCATAGGGGGGAAATAAGGGTGCTGTAGGGGCTCTATAAGAGTCTCCATGGGGAGACTTAAGGGGCGCAGAAGGGGCTCTACAGGAGGCTGCATAGAGGGGAATGAAGGGTGCTGTAGGGGCTCTATAATTGTCTCCATGGAGGGACTTCAGGGGCGCAGTAGGGGCTTTAAAAGAATTTCCACAGAGGAAATTTAAGGAGTGCAGTAGGGGCTGTATAAGCGTCTCCATGGGGGGACTTAAGGGGCAGTAGGGGCTATGTAACAGTCTCCATGGGGGGACTTAAGGGGAGCAGTAAGGGCTCTATAAGTGTCCCCATGGAGGGACATAGGGACACAGTAGGGGTTCTTCAAGTGTCTTCTTGACGGGACTTAAGTGGCGCAGTAGCAGCTCTATACAAGGCTCCATAGGGGGCAATGAAGGCCGCAGTAGTGGCTCTATAAGAGTCTCCTTGGGGGGACTTAAGGGCGCCGTAGGGGCTCTATAAGTTTCTCCGTGGGGGGACTTAAGGGGCGCAGTAGAGGCTCTATAAGAGGCTGCCTATGGGGGAATAGAGGGCGCTGTAGGCACTCTATATGAGTCTCCTGAGGGGGACTTCATGGGCACAGTAAGGGCTCTACATGAGGCTGCATAGCGGGGAATGAAGGGCGCTGTAGGGGCTCTATAAGAGTCTCCATTGGGGAAATTAAGGAGTGCAGTAGGGGCTCTATAAGCGTCTCCATGGAGGGACTTAAGGGGGCAGTAGGGGCTCTATAAGTGTCTCCATGGAGGGACTTAAGGGGCGCAGTAGGGGCTCTATACAAGGCTCCATAGGAGGGAATGAAGGCTGCAGTAGGAGCTCTATAAGAGTCTCCTTGGGGGGAATTAAGGGTTCAAGTATGAGCTCTATAGGAGGCTTCATAGGGGGGGAAATAAGAGTGCTGTAGGGGCTCTGTAAGAGTCTCGATGGGGAGAGTTAATGTTTGCAGTAGGGGCTCTATAGGAGGCTGCATAGGGGGGGAACCAAGGGTGGTGTAGGGGCTCTATAAGAGTCTCCATGGGGGCACTTAAGGGGCGCATTAAGGGCTCTATAATAGTCTCCATGGAGGGACTTAAGAGGGCAGTACGGGCTCTGTAAGAGTCTCCATGGGGGGACTTAAGGGGCACAGTAAGGGCTCCATAAGAGGCTCCATAGGGGGGAAAGACAGGTGCTGTAGGGGCTCTATAAGCGTCTCCATGAGGGGACATAAGGACGCAGTAGGTACTGTATAGGAGTCTCCATGGGGGGACTTAAGGGGGCAGTATGGCCTCTGTAAGAGTCTTCATGGAGGGACTTAAGGGCGAAGTAGGGGCTCTATAAGAGTCTGCTTAGGGGGACTTTAGGGGCGCAGTAGGGGTTCTATACAAGGCTCCATAGGGGGAATGAAGGGCACTGTAGGTGCTATTTAAGAGTTCTCCATGGGGGGACTTAAGGGGGTAGTACGGGATCTGTAAGAGTCTCCATGGGGGGACTTAAGGGGCGCATTATGGGCTCTATAAGAGGCTCCATAGTGGGGAATGAAGGGTGCAGTAGCGGCTCTATAAGAGTCTCCATGGGGGGAGTTAAGGGGTACAGTAGAGGCTCTATAAGATTCTCCATGGAGGGAATCAATGGTTGCAGTGGGGGCTGTACAGGAGGCTGCATAGGGGGGAACTAAGGGTTCTGTATGGGCTCTGTAAGTGTCTCCATGGGGGGACTTTAGGGGCGCAACAGGGGCTCTATACAAGGCTCCAGAGGGGGGAATGAGGGCCACAGTAGGGGCTCTATAAGAGGGTTTGGGGGGGGGCTTAAGGGCGCAGTAGAGGCTCTATAATTTTCTCCATGGGGGGACTTAAGGGGCGCACTAGAGGCTCTGTAAGAGGTTGCCTATGGGGGAATAGAGGGCGCTGTCAGGGCTCTATATGAGTCTCCTTAGGCGGACTTAAGGGGCGCAGTATGGGCACTATAGGAGGCTCCATAGAGGGGAATGAAGGGCGCTGTAGGGGCTCTATAAGATTCTCAATGGAGGAACTTAAGGGGGCAGTATGTGCTCTGTCAGAGTCTCCATGGGGGGACTTTAGGGGCACAGTAAGGGCTCTACAGGAGGCTGCATAGGGGGGAATGAAGGGCGCTGTATGGGCTCTATAAGAGTCTCCATTGGGAGAATTAAGGGACGCAGTAGGGGCTCTATAAGCGTATCCATGGGGGGACTTAAGGGTGCAGTAGGAGCTCTATAAGGGTCTCCATGGAGGGACTTAAGGGGGCAGTAGGAGCTCTGTAAGAATCTCCATGGGGGGACTTCAGGGGCGAAGGAGGGGCTATATAGGAGGCTCCTTATGGGAGAATGAAGGGCGCTGTAGGGGCTCTGTTAGAGCCTCCATGAGGGGAGTTTAAGGGCACAGTAGGGTCTATAGGAGGCTGCATAGGGGGGAATGGAGGACGCTGTAGGCGCTCTATAAGAGTCTCCATTGGGTGAATTAAGGAGTACAGTAGGGGCTCTATAAGCATCTCCATGGAGGAACTTAAGGGCGCAGTAGGTGCTCTGTAAGAGTCTCCATGGGGGGACTTCAGGGGTGCAGTAAGGGCTCTACAGGAGGCTGCATAGCGGGCAATGAAGGGTGCTGTATGGGCTCTATAAGAGTCTTCACTGGGGGAATGAAGGAGTGCAGTAGGGGCTCTGTAAAAGTCTCCATGGAGGGACTTAGGGGCACAGTGAGACCTCTTTAAGTGTCTCCTTGGGGGGACTTAAGGGGCGCAGTAGGGGCTCTATACAAGGCTTCATAGGGGAGAATGAAGGGTGCTGTAGGGGCTCTATAAGAGTTTCCATGGAGGGACTTAAGGGGCGCAGTAGGGGCTATAGTAGGCTCCATAGGGCGGAATGAAGGGTGCTGTAGGGGCTGTAAGAGTCGGTCCGAGGAACAGTATTTGTCTCGGTCCGAAGAACGGTGCTTGTCTCAACATCGCCACCAGGAACTCGGAGAGAGACCAAGGAGCAATGACCCGAGATGGAGGCACTGCCTGGAAGGAGCAGTCGCCGTGAGCAGGGACTGCAAGGAACATCTAAGGAAAAGTTGAACCCATGCTGTCCAGAAGAGGGATTTCACCTGCTACCTCAGCCAAAGCGACCCCACCTCCTCCTTGAGCCAACGCCAACAAGGGAAGAGCATGCGCAGAGGCTCGCAGAGGGTCTTCCGGTCACCTAGCGGTCACGAGAGGAAGATGAGGTGAGGAAGCAGAAGACCCCTGAACACGAGGTGGCGCGGGCGCAGACGAGTTCTGGCAAGCGAAGCGAGAACTTTTGGGGCCTGCGCGGTTCAGCCTGGATTGCGAAGTGAAGGCGGAGATTGGCCTCAATCCATGGGAGAGATGAGGTGCGAGGTGTTGCTGCCGAGCATAAGAGATGGTTCCTAACCCAACCCCAGCTGAGATCTCCCCACCTCTGGATCACGGATCGTCCGCCGCGACGACGAGTCGCGAGGAAAGCCTTCAGGCGTGGCTCTGCCAGGATCCTCCTGAATGCCCAGCATCCCGATGGAGCAACACACAATGAGAGAAGGGAGCAAGTGGCTGAGGGAGCGGACTGCAAGGGTGACGGGGAATGGGCTTACCTGGGGCTGCCCAGCAGTCCCTGGCGCGGATCCCTGGGGACCCATCTCAGGGCCAGTGCTCTTCAGCCTCTTCCTGAATGACGCGGACTTCAAGGTTTCCTAACTCAGTTTGCGGGCAACGCAGATGTGGGGGGAGCTGATGATGCGCTTGAGGACAGAGAGGCCCTGCAGAGGGGTCTGGAGAAACTGGAGAGCTGGGCAAGCACCAGCTGCCTGCACTTCAACAAGGGCAAGGCCACATTTTGCACCTGGCTGGCACGTGGCAACCCTGCATGGGCAGACAGACTGGGAGCAAGAGGCCCGAGGGCAGCCCTGGGGAAAGGGACCTGGCGGTTCTGGCCGACGGCAAGGGGAACAGGAGCCAACAGAGAGCCCTGGCAGCCAAGAGTGCCAACCAAGTCCTGGGGTGAATCCTGCACGGCATCGCCAGGCAGGCGAGGGAGGGGCTTGCCCTGCTCTGCTCCGGCCCCACCTTGACTACTGGGTGAAGTTTGGGGTGGCACGGCATCAAAAGAATCTACAGCTACTGGAGAGTGCCCGGAGAAGGAACCAAGCTGCTGAAGGCTTTAGAGGGGAAGTCGTATGAAGAGCAGATACGGGCACTCGCTCTGTCCAGCCTGGAGAAAAGGCTGAGGGGAGACCTCATCGCACTCTACGGCTTCTTCAGGAGAGGAGGAGGAAGAGCAGGCGCTGAGCTCTTCCCAGGGACAGGACCCGAGCAAATGACAGCACGCTGTGCCGGGGGAGGCTTAGGCTGGGTATTGGGAAAAGGTCCTTTCCAACTCGGGACATCCTGTGCTTGTACGATTCTTTATTTTCCCAAAAAACGAATCTGCGGCAGCTGGGTTTCCATCTGCTCCAGATTGGGTTCCTTGTGTGCCCGCTGGGCTTCTTTCTGCTCCAGCTGGGCTTCTTTCTGTGCCTACGGGGCTTCTTTCTGCACGTCTTGGCCTTCCTTCTGCACCATTTGGGCTTCCTTCATAGCCAGCTCTTCTTCCTTCTGCACCAGCTGCCCTTTAATTTTCATAAGCCGGTATTCCTTGCAGGCCAGCTGGGCTTCCTTCCGGGCCAGCTGGTATCTCTTCTTTGCCAATTGGACTTCTACATCTGCCTTCCTGTCTTCCTTGGACACCAGGTTGCCTTCCTTCTGCTCCAGCTGGGCTTCCTTCTGTGCCAGCTGGGCTTTCTTCTGCGCCAGCTGGGCTTCAATCTCCAACAGGTGGGATTTCTCTTGCGCCAGCTGGGCTTCTTTCTGCGCCAGCTGGGCTTCCTTCTGCTCCAGCTGGGCTTCCTTCTCACTCAGTTGAGTTTCCTTCTGCACCAGCTCAATCTCCCAGCCTTTCCTCTGCTTGTTTTCTTCTGGCACTTCATCCTGCCCTTTCTTAAGCCTCATTGCTGGTTTCCTTTGTTGGGAATAGAACCGTCACCGTCCAAGAAGTCCCACCGCTCCGGGTACAGCGTAGGTCTTGATATCATGGAATTGCGCAGCTACGATGGGCTTAGCTTATCTATGAGAGAAATGGAAAGTACGGTCAAATGGTGCCAGGGAGCGACCGGGAAGGCTAAAGTTCCCTCGGTGCCTGCAGGTGTTTCTGGGAGCACAAGCATCTTGCCTTTCCAGGCGCTCTGTACATCCCCGACCAAACTCTCTGGAAGCAGACATCGTCAGCCTGGCAAAGGCAGAGCCAGAGCGGAGCCCTGGGTGCCCCAGGGCCGTTTCCCAGCACGCAGGGCCCCATGCGGTCCCGCAGCAAAGCCAGAGCTGAGCCGGGGCACAGCTGCCACCCTGTAGGTGCTCGCCCTGCACCCCCAGCCTCTTCCACTCCCTTCTGGCAGGGCCGCAATCCAGCCCAAGGGGCACACCTGACACCAAGGCGTGGCCAGAAAGCTGCCGCTAGGACAGGAGACCTTCCCAGCTGCCTGAAGGATCCCTGCAGGAGCTCAGGTGGCATTAGGACACCAAGGGGAGAGCAGGGCTCAGGCAGGGCTCCCGCTCTGTCTCTGCCTGCGCTTGCGGAAACCTGTGGGCCAACACCAGGGAGATGAGGACAAGAAGGAACGCGCACGCTTGCCTACCTTCCCAGCAACCCAAAAAGCAACCCAAGGAAAGTCAGCTTCAGCTCCTTGTTCTCAGCAGGCTCCCAGAGCCCTCTGAAGCTACGCGGCTTCTCCTGAAAGGACAAGCTGCCCTCCCTGGACACATCCTTCCCAGGTCAGGCACGTTTGCAGCACGCGGTTCCCAGAGCAGCCACACAAGTTATTCTCAAGGGGCGGGGGGGCGGGGGGGTGTCCTACCCTGGAGACTGAACGCGAGCAGTGACTGCACAGAAGGGACACAGACAGAGCTGACCTACCCTGGCCGTGAGGCAGAGTTTGCTCTCCAGCAGAAGGGGCAGCGGGCTCTGCGAGGCCCGAACGGCGGTGCCTTGGCTTTTCACGCACAAGGAAGGCGCTGGCAGCTGCCAGCAGAGAGGCCACCTGTCTCCTCCTGCTGCTCCTGGAGACTGAGGCCAGAGAGCGCTTGGCCCTGGGGGCAGAGCGGTCTCCTAGGAGACCGGTGAGTGTCACAGAGGGGGACATCGGAGAGGGTGACATCAGCGAGGGGGACAGCACAGAGGTCACTGGCCAGCCTGTAAATGGCCCACAAGCAGTGCCTCCCACCCTCTGCCTTCCCAGAGCGTCCATCGGCCACGAGTGCTGGGAGCCGCGCGTGTGCGAGAGAGCAGAGGCCAAGCTGGGGCCACGCGGTCTCTCTCCTCCCTGGGCTGGCAGAGCTGCCCTGGGGGCTGCAGAGGGCTCACCCCTGCCCCTCGCTCTGCCTCCTCTACAGCCTCCTCCAAGGGACACCTCTCCCGGGCCCCGGGGATGCCCCAGACCCTGCGGCCCCTCAGGGCTCTACGGCCCCTGCAGGACGGACCCAGCGGCCGGGCAGCCGGGCAGGGCGGGCAGCGAGAGCTGCTGGGGACAAGGGGGTTTCTGCTTTGGGTCTCTCGAAAGCAATAAAATCCCTTTCCTCTTGCTCTTGTTCCATTTTTTAAGCAAGGTTGATTTGCAAACCGACCCGGGAGCTTCCCCTCCGCGGGGAAGGGCCATGGGGGGTGGCACAGGGACAGGGGGACATCAGCTGCATCAATCCCAGCCCCCAGTTCCACTTTCCCCTCCCTGGAGGGAGGAGAGGAAAGGAGGACGGGCTAAAGGGGGGGCGGGGGTTCAGGGAGGGAGGTTGTACAAGCTGTGGCTGATCTTGGGGTCCCCAGGGCTGCTGTTCCGACAGCCAGAGCTGAAGGTGACAAAGGGATTGCTTAGGGTTTGTTCCGTTTCAATCAATCCAATTCTTTACCCTGTTCTTCTTCCTGTAATTTTTTTAATCCAGACTGTTTGCAGACTGACCCCCCAGGTGTCCCCCCCTCCAGGTTGCCCCAGAGGCGAGACACCCTCTTTGTCTCACTTGGCTCCTTCAGAAGCTCCTCACTCATCCAGGCCGGCCGTCTGCCCCTGCGGCTCGTCTTACGGCTCATCGGGACAGCCTGCTCCTGCGCCTTCAAGATTTCCTTCTGCAAGTACCCCCAGCCTTCCTGACCCCCCAGGCTTTGAAGGACTATTTCCCAGGGTTCTCTCCCGACTCGTTCCTTAAAGGATCCAAAATCCGCCCGCCCAAAGTCCAGCGTGGACGTCCTGTTGGTGCCCTTCCTCATTTCCCTCTTTATGGAAAACTCTCTTATCTCGTGGTCACCTTCTGCGCAGCGCGGACTTTAGTCTCCCTCTTCTCCATTCCTTGTCCAGCTGGCGAAGCACCTTCGGCAGAGACGGCAGGGAGGGACACGGGGAGGCAGGTGCTGACGTGGGGAACGTGGGGACAGGGGTTGGCCTAAGGCCCCTTGTGGGTGCTGCCACCCCGGGGACGGCTCCTGCCTACCTGCAGCTGCGCCTGCTGCCGCTTGTCGCCCGGCTGGGTGTCCTGCAGCCGCTGCAGCCGCTCCTGCAGCTGCTGCTGGGCTCGGCCTCGCAGCCTCCCCTGCTGCAGCAGCGCGGTGCACGGCTCCACCCGCTCCTAGATTTTGGCCCGCAGCTTCTCCTTGGCCTCCTGGGGGGACGTGCGAGAGTCGGCCAGGCTGGAGGGCAGGGCTCACCGGGCCCCCGCGGGAGGAGGGGGTCCTGCCAGGGAAACTGCCCTCAAGGTTGAGCTGGGGACACTGGCACCTTGCTCCACGCTGCGCCCTGTCCTGCCCAGCGTCCCCGCAGCCCCACCCCGCTGCCAGCAGCCCCTACCTGCCAGACCCTGCCGCTACCTCCGCGCTCTTCCTGGCCAAAGCCACGGCCAAGTGCTTCTGCGCGCCGCCCAGCTCGGAGATGGGGAGCTTGTGGCGCCGTGGGCAGGAGAGCAGAGAGCACATCACCCCCAGCCTGGCGACGGTCACGGCCCAGCGCTGCCCTGCACCGCCTGCTCCTGGAGAGGACCTGTGCAGGAGCTGGCTCTGCAGGCCCAGCGCCGCGCAGGGGGGACAGCAGATGCACCTGCTGGTACCTCCTGGGCAGCGCGGAGGGCACGGACATCTGCCTGCGCCGCCTCCCGCAGCGGGGGCAGCAGCTCTCTCTTCTTCCTCAGCTTCGCGTCACACACCTGGGTGCTGCCAGGGCGGCTGCTCGGGCTCTTTGGGCACAAGGGGCACTGCTGGTTTCCAGCTGGGCACGTGGAGCCTCCGAGAGGGGCCTGTGGGGAGAGAAGGCTGCTGAGGCTTCAGCTGCACAGGGGACACCGGCACTCTTGTGCACGCCACGGAGCTGGCACAGCTCCCCGGCCAGGGGTGGCAGTTGCTGGAACAGCTTGGCCGAGGGGGACGGGAGCCCCTTAGGGCAAAACTGAGCAGGGGGATTTCTCCGGGCAGGTTCCCTGTCAGGAGCGGGCGCTGGCGCCAGCTCCCGAGAAGAAGGCCCCAGAGTTCAGACACCAATTCAAGCCCCTGACAGCAGCCCTGGGGCACGGCTGCCCCACTGCTTTGGCTCCTTAACCCAATGGGGAGGCAATTGAACTCCAGGGGGGTTTCTTCTCCTCTTAAGCTTTGCCAGGCTGCAGCGAGAGGAGCAGCGAGTCCCCGTGCCTGCCAACGCCATCCCTGCCCCCGTTACACTGCCAACGCTCCCCTAGAGAAGCAGCCACCTGCACAAGTCCCTTGGAGCAAGGAGCCCCCGGAGCCAGCTCTCTGTGCACTCCCCGCGAAGCTTTGGCTGCAACTCGTCCCGCAGACGGGGTTCGGCCACGGAAAGCCTGCGCCAGCTGGAGCTGCGGCTTCACAAACCTCCCCGAGCCCCTGTGGCCGTCAGGGAGCCCCTGTGGACCTTGGGAGGCCTCTATGGAACTGGGGGCCCTTATGGATATCAGGGAGCCCCTATGGACCTTGCAGCCCCCTCCGGATGTTGGGGAGGCCCTATCGACCTTGAGGTCCCCTATGGACGTCGGGGAGCTCCTATAGAGTTTGGGGTCCTCTATGGCTCTCAGGGAGCCTCTAGGGATTTTGGGGTCTTCAATGGATGTTAGGGACACCCTATGGACTTCGGGGTCCCCTATGGATGTTGGGGAGCTTCTATAGACCTTGGGGTCCCCTATGGATGTTGGGGAGCCCCTATGGACGCTGAGGGGTCCCTCTCACCTGAAGAGCCCACACGTGTCGGCCACCACGAGTTTGATGCCGCAGCTGTGGCAGAAATCCCACACCCAGAGCTACTCCTCCAGCGGCAAACTGGTCAGCACCACCACCTGTTGGCACCGCAGCCGGCTGTCAGTCTGGACGGCTGTCCCTCTGTCTGCCCAGCCAGCCAGCCCTCTGCTTGTCTCTCTGTCTGTCCACCCGTCTCTCTGCACTCCCATCTGTCTGTCCCTCTGTCCAGCCATCTGCCCACCCACTCGTCCACCCCTGTCTGTTCACCTGTCTGCCCACCCATCTGTACATCCCCCACTCTGTCTGTCCTTCTGTCCATCCCATCTGTCTGTCCGTCCATGTGTCTGCCCATGTGTTTGTCCATCTGTCCACCCATCTGCCTTCTACCTGTGTGTCCCTCTGTCCATCTGTCGCTGCGTCCGCCTCCGGGAGAAGGCAGACGGACAAGGAGACCACGGCAGGGGTGGAGGGATTCTGGGGGTCCCCAGGAGGGGAAGAGGGGATCCAGTCAGATGTTGGGGTCCCAGGCAGAGGTGGGAGCGGGCAGTGAGATACTGGGGGTCCCATACACATACAGGGAGGTCCCATTGCACGAGCTGATTAATTACCCCAAGGGGGGCATTTAGCTCCCCTGGGAACCCCATCACCCTTAAAAAGAACCCCCCCCATGGGGGCTAATTAACCCGAGATTAATTAATCCCCTCCCCGGTTAATTAGTAGCCCAGTGTGGAGCACTTATGTGCCCTCATAAACCCCAGCAAGGACTGCGGGGGCAGATTAATGACCCCAAGGGGGGCACTGAGCTCCCCTGGGAACACAGTCACCCCAGAGAAGGAATCCTCATGGCCGCTAATTACACCCAGCAGTAATTCACCAGTGCCCACTTTCAGTAAGTAATTAACATTAATTACCCTGGGCGGGGGGGCACCTGTCTCCCCTTACACGCCCCGAGAAAGATGGCAGGGGCAGATGAATCACCTCAAGGGGGGCGTTGGGCTCTTGGCCACCTCCCCCCTGAGCCCCCGCAGCCCCGACACCAGCACGTTCGACGTCTGCATCCGCTTCATCGCCTCACGGCCCAGCACGGACCTGGGGGGACACGGGGGTCCAATGTCCATGAGGGGCCCCCCAAAGCCATAGGGACCCCCAGGAGGAACCCCGGCATCCAGGGAACTCCTCACGTCTACACCAACCCTCCCCAAGTCTATAGGGACCCGCAAATACATGGGCTCCCCCAAGTCCATAGGGAACCTCTCAAACATTTAGCACCCCCTTAAAATCCATAGGGACACCCCCGAGTCCATGTGGACTCCCAGGGGGAACCCTGACACTCTGGGAGACCCCAGCTGCACAGGAACACCCCCTCCCACCCCGAGTCCTTAGGGACTCCTCCTCCAAATCCATGGGGGGCACCTCAGCTCCGCAGAGAGGGTCCCCCAAATTTCACCCAATTCCCTCCAATTTCTCCAAATTACCTCTAAATTCCCCCTCAATTTCCACAAATTCCCCCAGATTTTTTCAAATTTCCCCTAAATCTCCCCAAATGCCCCCTAAATTCTCCCAAATTCCCACCACTTCCCCCCAAATTTCCACAAATTCCACCCAAATCCCTCCAAATTTCTTCAAATTTCCCAAAATTTCCCCCAAAATGTTTTCAGTTTTCCACAAATTCCCCCAAAATTGCACCCAATTTCTTCAAATTCCTTCAAATTCCCCCACATGTCCCCAAATTCCCTCTAAATTTCCCAAAATTCCCCCCAATTTTTTCATATTTCTACGATTTCCCCCACATTTCCCAATATTCCCCCTAAATTTCCCCTAAATGTCCCAGTTCCCACCAGTTCCCCTCATATTTCCCCAAATTCCCCCAAACCTTTTCAAATTTCCACAATTTCCCCAAAATTTCCCCCAGATTTCCCCAAATTTCTTCAAATTCCCCCAAATTTCACCCAAGTTCCCCCTAAATTCCCCCGATTTGCCCTCAGTCGCCCCCTTTGCCCCTGCCCACCGGGTGCCCCCTGCGGGGGTGCCACACTCACGCCAGCCCGTCCAGCGCCGTCGTCAGCAGGCGCCGCCGGAGCGCCGTCAGCGCCGTCACTGCCTGCCCCGACACCTGGGGGGGAGGGGAAGTGACGTCACGATGCCCCCCATTGCCCCTCCCCCCCCGCAGAGTGTGGGGGGTCCGTGTCCCCCCCGTCACCCGGCGTTTGATCCAGGGGTGCCCCCATTCCTGGAGCAGCCAGAGGGTCCCACCAGAGCGGGAGAGGAACAGCCTGGCGCCTGCAGAAACACCCAAATCAGCCAAATCCCCCCCACAGTAACCCGAACCACACAAATTTACCCCAAAATCACCCCCAAACTGCCCCGAATCACCCCAAATTGTCAAAATTTTCCCCAGCTTTTCCCAAATATTCCTCCATTTCCCCCAAATCTCCTCAATTTTCTCCAAATTTTCATCCGTTTTCCCCAAATTTTCATCAATTTTCCCAAATATTCCCGAGTTCTCTTCCATTTTCCCAAGTTTTCCGGATGGAAACTGGGAGACCTGCTGACCAACCGGCTGGAGGCGGGTAGACCTGGGGACCAGATGGAGGCGGATAGACCTGGCGACCGACTATCGTGGCTT
Source organism: Neomorphus geoffroyi (assembly GCA_033558235.1). Lineage (NCBI taxonomy): Eukaryota > Metazoa > Chordata > Aves > Cuculiformes > Neomorphidae > Neomorphus > Neomorphus geoffroyi. Next base: position 134,183 of record JAUMJM010000151.1, read on the forward strand.
GAATGAGGTGACTCCACCGCTGAGCGCCGCTGTGCCAGACATGTTGGAACTCCAGGAGGAACTGGAATCCAAGGCAGCGAAGTGGTACGCCACGACTGACATTGCTAATGCGTTCTTCTCCATTCCCAGAGCTGCAGAGCGCGGGCCGCAGTTCGCCTTCACCTGCAGGGGCGTGCAATACACCTGGAACCCATTGCCCCAGGGCTGGAAACGTAGTCCCACCATCTGTCAGGGACGCATTTACGAAGCAAGACTTGCTTTTGCAGACCTAGGATGCTGTTCCGGGCAGTGGCGGGAGGCACCGGATATGTCTCCAGCCATCCGGTACTTGCTTCCACCACGGTGAGCACATAGCGCTAACCTTGGCGGCTCTGCAGCACGGTGATCTATTTCCCCAAATTCCCACAGATTTTTTCACATTTCCCCTAAATCTCCCTAAATTCCCTCTAAGTTTTCCTGAATGGAGACTCTTATATAGTCCCTACTGTGCCCTTCATTGCCCCCTATGGTGCCTCCTATAGAGCCCATTCTGCGCCCCTTAAGTCCCCCCATTCAGAGTCTTATAGAGCCCCTATTGAACCCCCTAAGTCCCCCCATGGAGCCAACTATAGCGCCACTACAGTTCCCTTAAATCCCCCCCAAAAAGCCTCCCATAGAGCTCCTACTATGCCCAATAAGTCCTGCCATGGAGCCTCCTATAGAGACCCTACTACACCCCAAGACTCCCAGGGGGAACCCTGACACTCTGGGAGACCCCAGCTGCACAGGAACACCCCCTCCCATCCCGAGACCTTAGGGACTCCTCCTCCAAATCCATGGCGGGCACCTCAGCTCCACAGAGAGGGTCCCCCCCAAACCCTCAGAGACCACTCAAATCCATGGGGACCCCCAGGAGGAACCCAGGCACCTTGGGAGATCCCAGCTGCATAGCAACACCCTCCGAGACCAGAGGGACCTCTCAAGTCCACGGGGACCCCCTCAAGTCTATAGCAACCGCTAGCAGGGACCCAGGCATCCAGTGACCCCCCAAATCCATGGACTCCCCCTAAGCCCATAGGGACCCCCAGGAGGAACCCAGGCATCCAGGGAGCTTCCCAAGTCCACTGCAAACCCCCAAAGTCAGTAGGGACCCCCCAAGTACAGAGGGACTCCTCCAAACCATAGGGACCTCCCCTAAATCCACAGGAACACAACAAGCCCCTATGTCCCCCCCGAAATCCATAGGGACCTCCAAATCCGTGGGGACAACCCCAAGCACCTATGGGCCCCCCTACATTCATAGGGACCCCCTAAGTCCCTACAACCCCCCCAAATCCATAGGCATCCCCCAAGCCCCTATGGCCCCCCCTCCCTCATTTCATAGGGACCCCCCAAATCCAGAGGGACCCCACTCACAGCTGCTGGGAGTAGAGGCCCTCGTCGAGCTCGGCCTCACCCCCGTTCTTCCCCGTTCCCTGGGGACACAGGGACAGCGGCGTCACCTCGGGGGGGCAACGACAGCAAAGTGGATGCAGGTGACACCAAAGTCGCACTGGGTGACAGCGAAGTGGCAGTGAGTGACACCAGGGGACAGCAGAGTGGCACTGGCTGACACCGGCTGACAGCAGAGTGGCACTGCGTGACAGCAGAATGGCAGTGGGTAGGATTCCTGTCCCACCGTCTCATATCTTCCCCACGGTCAACCCAGAAATACCATAGATCGGCCCGTGAAGTCTGTCCTCTTCCCCCAGCCGGGAGGCGTCCAGCGCTGGACCCAGAGGCTTTGATGCGCACTGGTGCCACTGGAAGATTGTCAAGAGTTTCCATCATCTCCTTTTGCTGCTTGCCCATCCTCTTGCCCATCCTCTCCAGTGCTGTTTCTCCCGCAGCGATACGTTCCTGCATCGGGCCAGCGGCCATTCTCGCGTCCGTCCTGACTTTCCCTGCTGCCGTGCCCACCACATCTTGGTCTGCCTCCCAATACAGGGACGCCGCGTAGTGGGAGAAGACACCTGGTGCACCACCGGAAAGCTCCCACCACATTTCTGGGGTGCATCTAACCTTGTCTGGCTCGGTGAGGGGTTGCCCATCCCTTCCCTAAAGTATTTCTGGCAGTGCCATTTCCCTCAGCCGTCAAATCGCGTCTCCCACAGCCTTCCAAGGTGTCTGAAGATGATGTGCCTGCAGGAGAGCTTTGTGAGGGAACCTCTCTCTCACACTGCCTACAACGCGTGCCCACAATGAAAGGGCTCTTGATTCCCTCCCAAATACCTCTTCAATACCTGTAGCTCGGGCCAGAGCCTTCAAATACTTGGCTTCAGAACCATCCAGTTGCAAACTGTCACCCGTAAGATCCCAGACTCGGATCACCCAAGTCAGGAAGGGCTCGTCTGCCTGTCGAGTCACGTCCTTTCGCAAGCCGCGAAGGTTGTCATCCGAGAGCGATTCAGGAACGATCTCTGGTTCTGGAGCTGCAGTCTGCGAAGGACCCGCTTCCCCGTCATCATCAGCTGGACGAACCCATTTGGTCTTGTATTTCCTTTTCTGGATAGGGGCAACTGTCATTGGCTCAGACTGTTCCTCTGCTTTAGCCACATCCTGAGCTACAACTGTCATCGGCTCAGACTGTTCCTCTGCTTTAGCCACATCCTGAGCTACAACCCTCATCGGCTCAGACTGTTCCTCTGCTTTAGTCACATCCTGAGCTACAACTGTCATCAGCTCAGACTGTTCCTCTGCTTTAGCCACATCCTGAGCTACAACCCTCATCGGCTCAGACTGTTCCTCTGCTTTAGCTACATCCTAGGCTACCATAGCATCAGGTGTCTTACTCTCTCTCTTCTTTTTTCTCTTTCCTTGCTTTTGGTTGCATTCCTGACCACCCCTGTTCCTGCCTTCATACATAAGATAGGTCAGAATTAAACCAACTTGCAGACAATTCACCCAAGGTAGGATATTCCTGGAATCGAGCAAAAGGTGAAGTTTCTCCAAAGCTGTTCTAGCAAACCTAGAAGGTGCCTGAATAAGAGGTTGAGATGAAACACTCTGCTGTGTCCCTCCCTGAGGGTAGGTAACGTTATCCCGGTGTCCCCAGAGGGAACAGCTTGGGCTGCTGCAGGAGTACAACCTTAAGAACACATCCCAAACGAAACCCCTAGGCACTGAATCCATAACGCTATAGATCCCAAAGCGGAACTCCATAAGGATCACAGCTCTCCGAGTCCTACTGGCCGCTGCACTCAGATGAATTAAGCCCGCCAGACCTTTCGGCAGAGTTCTGCACCAACAGAAGGCAAACACCTAGGACAGTAGGGTCCATATGGACTCGAAACGCACAACACACATCACGATGGCAGAACTGTTATCCTTCTTGGCTCTCAGCCCCACGCTGGGCACCAATTAAATGTCTTTGTTTAGATGAACACTAGGATATGTTACCAGCTATTCAAGATCTTTCATCAGGAAAAAGAAAAATGGTGTAGAAGAGAGAAGAGTTCTCAGCTACAAATAGATGTGTATCCAGAACAGAATCCACACTCACCACAACTACAACCTTAAAGCCTTAAACCCAGCTTGAGTCCTGTACCCAAACTCTCGCGATGCAGGTCTCCTCAAGAGCTGGCGAGCAGTCGCTGCTCTGCAGGGGGAGGCGCAGGACCCCCCCTGCTCCGACCGGGGGAGGGAGATGGAAACATAGTGCGAGTTCTGCCGGAGCTGTGGAAGATTCAGCTGAGCCGTGATCTTTCCTTCAGAGATTGCAAAACGCATGCACGCAGTTTCAGTAAGTAATTAACATTAATTACCCTGGGTGGGGGGGTACCTGTCTCCCCTTATACGCCCCGAGAAAGATGGCAGGGGCAGATGAATCACCTCAAGAGGGGCGTTGGGCTCTTGGCCACCTCCCCCCCGAGCCTGCGCAGCCCCGACACCAGCACATTCGACGTCTGCATCCGCTTCATCGCCTCACGGCCCAGCACGGACCTGGGGGGACACCGGGGGTCCAAAGTCCATGAGGGGCCTCCCAAAGCCACAGGGACCCCCAGGAGGAACCCCGGCATCCAGGGAACTCCTCACGTCTACACCAACCCTCCCCAAGTCAATAGGGACCCGCAAATACATGGGCTCCCCCAAGCCCATAGGGAACCTCTCAAACATTTAGCACCCCCCTAAAATCCATAGGGACACCCCCGAGCCCATGTGGACTCCCAGGGGGAACCCTGACACTCTGGGAGACCCCAGCTGCACAGGAACACCCCCTCCCACCCCGAGTCCTTAGGGACTCCTCCTCCAAATCCATGGGGGGCACCTCAGCTCCACAGAGAGGTTACCCCCAAATTTCACCAAATTCCCTCCAATTTCTCCAAATTACCTCTAAATTCCCCCTCAATTTCCACAAATTCCCCCAGATTTTTTCAAATTTCCTCTATATCTCCCCAAATGCCCCCTAAATTCTCCCAAATTCCCACCACTTCCCCCCAAATTTTCACAAATTCCACTCAAATTCCTCCAAATTTCTTCAAATTTCCCAAAATTTCCCCCAAAATGTCTTCAGTTTTCCACAAATTCCCCCAAATTTCACTCAATTTCTTCAAATTCCTTCAAATTCCCCCACATGTCCCCAAATTCCCCCTAAATTTTCCACAAATTCCCTTCAATTTATCCAAATTATCTCTACATTCCCCCTAAATTTCCCAAAATTCCCCCCCAACTTTTTCATATTTCTACGATTTCCCACAAATTTCCCAATAGTCCCCCTAAATTTCCCCTAAATGTCCCAGATTCCCACCAGTTCCCCTCATATTTCCCCAAATTCCCCCAAACCTTTTCAAATTTCCACAATTTCCCCAAAATTTCCCCCAGATTTCCCCAAATTTCTTCAAATTCTCCCAAATTCCACCCAAGTTCCCCCCACATTTCCCCAAATTTGCCCTAAATTTCCCCCAGTTCCCCCTAAATTCCCCCGATTTGCCCTCAGTCGCCCCCTTTGCCCCTGCCCACCGGGTGCCCCCTGCGGGGGTGCCACACTCACGCCAGCCCGTCCAGCGCCGTCGTCAGCAGGCGCCGCCCGAGCACCGTCAGCGCCGTCACTGCCTGCCCCGACACCTGGGGGGGAGGGGAAGTGACGTCATGATGCCCCCCATTGCCCCTCCCCCCCCGCAGAATGTTGGGGGGGCCGTGTCCCCCTCCGTCACCCGGCATTTGATCCAGGGCTGCCCCCATTCCTGGAGCAGCCAGAGGGTCCCACCAGAGCGGGAGAGGAACAGCCCGGCGCCTGCAGAAACACCCACATCAGCCAAATCCCCCCCACAATAACCCGAACCACACAAATTTACCCCAAAATCACCCCCAAACTGCCCCGAATCACCCCAAATTGTCAAAATTTTCCCCAGCTTTTCCCAAATATTCCTCCATTTCCCCCAAATTTCCTCAATTTTCTCCAAATTTTCATCCGTTTTCCCCAAATTTTCATCAGTTTTCCCAAATATTCCCGAGTTCTCTTCCATTTTCCCAAGTTTTCCGGATGGAAACTGGGAGACCTGGTGACCAACCGGCTGGAGGCGGGTAGACCTGGGGACCAGATGGAGGCGGATAGACCTGGCGACCGACTATCGTGGCTTGAATGAGGTGACTCCACCGCTGAGCGCCGCTGTGCCAGACATGTTGGAACTCCAGGAGGAACTGGAATCCAAGGCAGCGAAGTGGTACGCCACGACTGACATTGCTGATGCGTTCTTCTCCATTCCCAGAGCTGCAGAGCGCGGGCCGCAGTTCGCCTTCACCTGCAGGGGCGTGCAATACACCTGGAACCCATTGCCCCAGGGCTGGAAACGTAGTCCCACCATCTGTCAGGGACGCATTTACGAAGCAAGACTTGCTTTTGCAGACCTAGGATGGTGTTCCGGGCAGTGGCGGGAGGCACCGGATATGTCTCCAGCCATCCGGTACTTGCTTCCACCACGGTGAGCACATAGCGCTAACCTTGGCGGCTCTGCGGCACGGTGATCTATTTCCCCAAATTCCCACAGATTTTTTCAAATTTCCCCTGAGTCTCCCCAAATGCCCCCTAAATTTTCCCAAATTCCCACCAGTTCACCCCAAATTTTCCAAATTCTACCCAAATGCCTCCAAATTTCCCCCAAATTTTCCAAAATTTCCCCAAATTTCCTAAAATTCATTGAAATTTTCACAAATTTGGTTCCTTCTCCGGGCACTCTCCAGTAGCTGTAGATTCTTTATAGATTCTGTATAGAGCCCCTACTGCGCCCCTTAAGTCCCTCCCTGGAGACTCTTATAGAGCCCCCACAGCGCCCTTCATTCCCCCCTATGGAGACTCCTATAGAGCCCCTTCTACACCCCTGAAGTCCCTCCTATGGAGCCTTCTGCAGAGCCCCTGCTGCGCCCCTTAAGTCCTCCCATGGAGTCTCTTATAGACCCAGTACTGCGCACTTAAGTCGCCCCATGGAGACTCTTACAGAGCCCCTACTGTGTCCTTAATTCCCTCCCAATCAGCCCCTTATAGAAGCCCTACTGTGCCCTTAAGTCCCTCTGTGGAGACCCTTACAGAGCCCCTACATCGCCCTTATGTCCCCCCTATCGAGCCTCCTATAGAGCCCCTACTGCGCCCCTTAAGTCCCTCCATGGAAACTCTTACAGAGCCCCTATAGTGCCCTAAGTTCCCCCCTATGCAACCTTCTGTAGATCCCCTACTGTGCCCATTAAGTTCCCCCATGGAGACTCCTATAGAGTCCCTTCTGCGCCCTTAAGTCCATCCATGGAGATTCTTATAGAGCCCCTACAGCCCCTTTCATTCCCCCCTATGCAGCCTCCTATAGAGTCCCTACTGCGCCCTCAAGTCCCTCCATGGAGACTCCCATACAGCCCCCTAGAGCGCCCTTCATTCCCCCCTATGGAGACTCCTATAGAGCCCCTTCTACACCCTTGAAGTCCCTCCTATGGAGCCTTCTGCAGAGCCCCTACTGCGCCTCTTAAGTCCACCCATGCAGTCTCTTATAGAGCGTGCTTAAGTCCCTACATGGAGACCCTTATAGACCACGTACAGCACCCTTAATTCCCACCTAAACCGCCTCCTATAGAGCACCTACTGCGCCCATTAAGTCCCTCTATGGAGACTCTTATAGAGCCACTACTGCGCACTTAAGTCCCTCCATGGAGACTCTTCTAGAGACCCTACAGCGACCTTCTTTCCCCCCTATGGATCCTACTATAAAACCCCTACTGCGCCCTTGAGTCCTCCCACAGAGACTCCTATAGAACCCCTACTGCGCCCTTAAGTATCCCAATGGAGACCCTTATAGAGCCCCGACTGCGCCCTTCAGTCCCTTCATGGAGATTATTATAGAACCCCTATAGCACCTTTCATTCCCCCCTATGGAGCCTTCTATAGAGCCCCTACTGCGACCCTTAAGTCCCTCCATGGTGACTCTTATAGAGCCCCTACAGCCCGCTTCATTCCCCCCTACGGAGCCTCCTCTACAGCCCCTACTGCGACCCGTAAGTCCCTCCATGGAGACTCTTATAGAGCCCCTACAGCGCCCATAAGTCCCCCCATGGAGACTCCTATAGAACCCCTATTGCGCCCCAGAAGCCATCTATGGAGACTCATATAGAGCCCCTACAGCGCCCTTCATTCCCTCCTACGGAGATTACAATAGAGCCCCTTCTGCGCCCCTTAAGTCCCCCTGTGGAGACACTTACACAGCCCCCACTGTGCCCCTTAAGTGCCCCCTATGGAGCTACTGCCCCCTTACCTCTCCCCATGGAGACACTTAGAGAGCCCTTACAGCACCCTTCATTACCCCCTAGGGAGCATCCTATAGAGCCCATACTGCGCCCCTAAACTCCCCCCATGGAGACTCTAATAGAGCCCATACAGCGCCCTTCATTCTCCCATAAGGAGCCTCCTATATAGCCCCAACTTCACCCTTTACGTCCCCCCATGAAGACTCTTATAGAGCCCCTGCTGCGCCCTTAAGTCCCTCCATGGAGACTCTTATAGAGCCCCTACAGCGCCCTTCATTCCCCTCTATGGAGCCTCCCATAGAGCCCATACTGCGCCCCTTAAGTCCGCCTAAGGAGACTCATATAGAGCCCTGACAGCGCCCTCTATTCCCCCATAGGCAACCTCTTACAGAGCCTCTAGTGCGCCCCTTAAGTCCCCCCAAGGAGAAAATTATAGAGCCTCTACTGCGCCCTTAAGCCCCCCCAAAAACCCTCTTTTAGAGCCCCTACTGTGACCCTCATTGCCCCCTCTGGAGCCTTGTATAGAGTCCCTATTGCTCCCCTTAAGTTCCCCCAGGGAGACACTTATAGAGCCCCTATTGCACTCCTTAATTCCCCCCATGGAGACTCTTATAAAACCCCTACTTCGCTCTCAAGTCCCTCCATGTAGACTCTTAAAGAACGTCTACTGCCTCTTAAGTCCCTCCATGGAGACTCTTATAGAGCCTTTACTGTGCCCTTCAGACCCCTCATGGAGGCTCTTACAGAGTCCCTACAACACCATTACTTCCCCCCTATGGAGACTCTTAGAGAGCCCGTACTGCGCCTCTAAACTCTGCCCACTCTGCCCCTACTGTGCCCTTCATTCCCCCCTATGGAGCCTTGTATAGAGCCCCTACTGCGCCCTTAAGTCCCCCCATGGAGACATTTAGAGAGCCCCTACAGCACCTTTGGTTCCCCCCTATGCAGCCTCCTGTAGAGCCCCTACTGCGCCCCTTAAGTCTCCCCATGGAGACTCTCATAGAGCCCCTACTGATCCCTTAATTTCCTCCATGGAGATGCTTATAGAGCCCCTACTGCGCCCCTTAAGTCCCTCCATAGAGATGCTTATAAAGCCCCTACTGAACTCCTTAATTCCCCCAGTGGAGACTCTTATAGAGCACATATAGCGCCCTCCATTCCCCCCTATGCAGCCTCCTGTAGAGCCCTTACTGCGCCCCTAAAGTCCCCCCATGGACACTCCTATAGAGCACCCACTGCCCCCTTAAGTTCCTCCATTGAGAATCTGATAGGTACCCTACATCACCCTTCATTCCCCCCTATGGAGCCTCCTATAGAGCCCCTACCGCAACCATTAAGTCCCCCCATGGAGACTCTTATAGAGCCCCTACTGCGCCCTTAATTTCCACCGTGGAGACTCTTAGAGAGCCCATACAGCGCCCTTCATTCCGCCCTATGGAGCCTCCTATAGAGCCCCTACTGGAACCCTTAATTCCTTTTTGGGGTGGTGGGCGGGTGGGGCACTCACGGTCATGGCCGACGTCAGGGAAGGCAAGGAGCGCGGGGCGTCCTGGGCGCAGCTCCCCCTGCGCCGTCACCAGCGCCACCCCGAAGGGCGTCCCCGTCAGCGTTGCCTGCGGCCAGGGGCAGCACCGAGAGGGTCATCCAACAGGGCACAATCGCCACCCAAAACTCCCAATTTCAACCCCAAATGTCACAATTTCCACCCAAAATTGCATAATTTTAGACCCAAATTCCCCAATTCCCACCCAAAATTACCCAGTTTCAACCCAAAATTCCCAATTCCCACCCTGAATTCCCCAATTTTCACCCCAAATTCTCAATTTCCACCCAAAATGCCCAATTGTGACCAAAAATTCCCCAATTTCAACCCAAAATTCCCAAATTCAACCAGTAATTCCAAAATTTCCACCCAAAAGTCTGCAATTTCCACCCAAAATCTCCAGTTTCTACCCCAAAATGCCCAATTTGACCCAAATTCCCCAATTTCAACCCCAAATTCCCCAATTTCCAACCAAAATCCCTGATTTCCACCCAAAATTTCAGGTTTCACCCCAAATTCTCAATTCCCAAACCAAATTCCCCAATTCCCACCCCAAATTCCCCAATTTCACCCAAAACACCCAATTTCCAACCCTAATTTCACAATTTCCACCAAAAATGCCCATTTTTGACCGACAAGTCCCAATTTACACTCAAAATTTCACAATTTGGACCCAAAATTACCAATTTCCACCCCAATTTTCACACAAAATGCCAAAATTTGACCAAAATTTCCCCAATTTCAACCCAAAATTCCCCAATTTTGACCCCAAAATTCCCAAATTTTGCCCCAAATTGAACCAAGTTTGACCCCAAAATCCCATTTGACGCCAAAATTCCCCAATTTCCCCCAGTTTTCCCAAAATTGCCCTTGTTTGCCCCCATTTCCCCTTCCCCCCCCCCCCCGGGCTCACCTTGCTGGGTGGGGGAGGGGCAGCCTCGTGCAGCTCCATCTGGGGGGGAGGGGCCCCGAGGGGGGAAATTTGGGGCAAAACGGGGAATTTTAGGGAAAGACGGGGAAAATGTGGGAAAAAAATAGAAATTTTAGGGAAAACGAAGGATCTTGAGGGAAAGGAAGGGATTTTAGGACACAACAAGGATTTGGGGGGAGGGCCAGCTGAGGGGGGGGGGCAGGGGACCAGCATCTGTGGGGCAGGGACCCCCATCTGTGGGGCAGGAACCCCATCTATAGGGCTGGGACCCCCGTAAGTGGGACAGGGACCCCGATCTATGGGGCGGGGACCCCCAGCTATGGGGCAGGGACCCCAATCTATGGAGCGGGGACCCCCATCTATGGGCCGGGACACATCTATGGGGCAGGGACCCCCATCTGTGGGGCAGGCACCCCCATCTATGGGACTGGGACACCTATCTGTGGGACAGGGATCCCGATCTATGGGGCAGGGACCCCCATCTATGGGGCTGGGACCCCCATCTCTGGGGCAGGGACCCCTATATATGGGGATGAGACACCTATCTGTGGGACAGGGACCCTGATCTATGGGGTAGGGACCCCGATCTGTGGGGCAGGGACCCACTATCTGTGGGGCTGGGACCCCCATCTGTGGGGCTGGGACCCCCATCTGTGTGGAGGGACCCCTATCTATGGGGCTCGGACCCCCATCTCTGGGGAGGGGACCCCCATCTGTGGGGCAGGGACCCTGATCTATGGAACTGGGACCCCCACCTATGGGGCGGGCACCCCGATCTGTGGGGCTGGAACCCCCATCTGTGGGGAGGGGACCCCATCTCTGGGGAGGGGACCCCCATCTGTGGGGCAGGGACCCCGTTTATGGAACCGGACCCCATGTGTGGGGCAGCCCCTCACCTGCGCCCGCAGCCTCGGCCCGAGCGGCCCCAGCGCCTCCCCCAGCGCCGCCGCCGCCGCGAGACACGGCGGGGGAGGGGGGGGAGGGGGGTGTCAGTCAGGCACCTCACGGCCAATCAGAGAGGCGGCAGCTTCCCGCCCCCCGCGGGACACGCCCAATCGCCGTGCCGCAGCCAATCAGAGCCTTCCATCCCTCCCGCCCCTCGGCAGCCACGCCCCCCCCTTCCCGCCCTTTGCTCGGCTTTGTCCACCGCGGGCGGGAGAACAAAGGCCCCTCTGGGAGCCGGGGCAGCCCCCGCCTCCACCCCAAGGTGAGCGGATCCTCACGAGCCCCCCGAGTGGGCCGTGACCCCCCCGCACCCCCAAACTCCCCTCTAACCCCTCCGGCCCCACACAAATCCCTGGCCCCCCCACCCCCGACCAGACCCCTCCGACCAGACCTTTCCAACCCCCCCGGCCGCAAAATGGCCGCAGCCCCCACAACCCCCCTCCCCCAGCTCCACAAGAATCCCTCACCCCCAGCCCCCTCCCCCACCCAACCAGCCCCCTCCGACCCCCCCGGCAGCAAAACGGCCCCAACCCCCCCAATGCCCCCTGTCCCAGTTCCACACAAATCCCGCCCCCCCTCCCAAACAGCCCCCCCTCAAACAGCGCCCCCCAGTCAGACCCCTCCGACCCCCCCGGCCGCAAAATGTCCTGAACTCCCCGAGTGCCTTTTCCCCCAGTTCCACGCAAATCCCCCTCCCCCCCAAACAGTCCCCCCCCCCCCAGACCCCTCTGACTGCCCTGCCGCGGAATGGCCCCAACCCCCCCCTCCTCCCAGTTCCACACAAATCCCGCAGCCCCTCCCAACCAGACCCCTCCGACCAGACCTTTCCGCCCCCCCGGCAGCAAAATGGCCCCAGCCCCCGCTCTAACCCACCCGACTCCCCCCAAACACTCCCTTCCCCTAAATGCCCCCCGCCCTAAGCCCCCCCAATGCCCCCTGGCCCCAGTTCCACGCAAATCCCGCCCCCCCTCCCAAACAGCCCCCCCCAATCAGAGCCCTCTGACCAGAACTTTCCGACCCCCCCGGCCGCAAAATGGCCCCAACCCCCCCCTCCCCCCAGTTCCTCACAAATCCCTCGCCCCCACCCCAGACGCCCCCACGCCCCTCCCCGCGAAACCAGCCCCCTCCGACCCCCCCGGCCGCAACACGGCCCCAACCCCCACAACCACCCTTCCCCCAGCTTCACAAGAATCCCTCACCCTCACCCCAGGTCCCTCCCCCCCCTAAGCAGCCCCCTCCGACCCCCCCGCCGCAAACTGGCCCCAACCCCCCCAATGCCTCCTGCCCCCAGTTCCACACAAATCCCGCCCCCCCTCCCAAACAGCCCCCCCCTCAAACAGCCCCACCCAGCCAGACCCCTGCGACCCCCCCAGCCGCAAAATGGCCCCAAAACCTTTCTAACTCACCTGACTCCCCCCAAACACTCCCTTCCCATAAATGCCCCCCGCCCCAACCCCCCCCAAATGCCCCCTTCCCCCCTGGGCCCCCCTCCCCCACCCCTCCAGCCCTACAACCCCCCCGCTTCTTAAAACACCCCCCCTCCCCCCTCCCCGGCCCCCCTAAGCCCCTCTGCCCCAAACCCCCAGCCTAAACCCCCTCCCCTTTTAACACCCCCCTCCCGCCAAACCCCCTCCTCTGCTCCAAAGCCCCCTCCCCACCCCCCTCCTCCTCTTAAATCTCCCCTCCCTCCTCCTCAACCCCCCCCCCCAAAACAACACCTCCCCCATAAACACTGCTCATCTCCACCCCGTCCCCCAGCCCAACCGCCTGCCTTTCCTCCCCATAACCCCCGATAGCTCCCCATCTCATAACCCCCCCTCCAAACTCTCCAACCCCCCCCAAACCCTCCCCCCAACCCCTCCCCCGCACTCCAATGCCCCACAACCCCTCCCCCCACAACCCCCTCCTCCAAACCCTCCCCCCTTCCATCCCCCCCGCACCCCAGGGGGCACTGGGACGTGGAGATCTCCCCCTGAGATGCCAACACCGCGTCCCTCTCCCCAGCCTGTGGCAACCCGTGCCCCACGGAGGAGAACCTCTAGGAGCCCCTGGAGCCTCCCACCACCATCCCCAGCCAGAAGGCTTCACCGCACCAGCCGGGTACAACTGGGGCACCTCCAGAAGGACCAAGCCATGCTGAGAGGAAACCTGGTGCCACCAGGCAGCGCCCGAGCCAGGGCTTGGTTCCCGCTCACCCACCCTGCGCAGCACCCCCGAGACGCTCCAAGGAGAAGCTGGTGCTGCTGGGCACCACGGCCCTGGGCATCTCCGTGCTCGTCAACATCCTCCTCCTCGCCTTCGGGTCACGGCAGCGTGAGCCTCTAGGTGTCCCCCCAGTTGCGACTCTGATGGAGGAACTGGAGGCAGAGAAGATGAAGGAGATGCCGAATGTGGGTGAGTGTCACCCGCCCATCCTCCCTTCCCATGGTGACACCCATGGCCATGTCCCCAACCCTGTGTTTCCCACTCGTCCACCTCTTCTGTGGTGACACCATGAATGTGTCCCCAGTCGCATGTGTCCCCCTCCATTCCCATGGTGACACCCACGAATGTGTTCCCAGTCCCTATGTGTCCACCTCCATCCGTCCTTCCTGTGGTGACGCCATGGATGTGTCCCCAATCCCCGTGTGTCCCCATCCATCCTGTGTTTCCATGGTGACACTCATGGACGTTTCCCCAATCCCATGTGTCCATCTCCATCCTCCCTTCCCATGGTGACACCAGCCCCTGTGTGTCCCCAACCCTGTGTGTGTCCCCACCAGCCTCCCGCTCCTTCCTGCTCTACGAGAAGCACCGCAAGTGCATGGCGGCCACGGGGCTCCAGCTGACGGCCACCACGTGCTGACTCGATGCCACGGCCCAACGCTTCCAGTGGTTGCCTGATGGCCGCCTGCAGGGCTGTGAGAGCCACCGCGGCGACACGGCCGCCCGCCCGCAAGGACAACCTGTCCCTGGTGAGGTTGGAGCTGTGCCGGGAGGACAAGGCGAGGCAGCATTGGGAGTGTCGCCGTGGTGGCCTCTGGGCGTTGGCCGGACACGACCTCTACTCAACTACGGCAACAACGTGCAGCAGGCGGTGATGCTCTACAGCGGGGACTGTTGAGTGGAGCCGGTGGGTTGTCCACGGGAGCAAGGATGACGTCTGCTCCCGCTGCTGTGAGTGCCAACACCTTCATCTTAGGTGTTCCTCTGGGAAGCACCAAGCTGTGGCCTCTGCGCTTGGGAAGATGATGGAATCGTGGCACGGGTTGGGTAGGAAGGGACCTCAAAGATGATGGAATCATGGAATGGGAGCGTGAAGGGACGCTGGGAAGAGGGGGAACTGGGTGCACTGGAGGTACTGGGAGCTAATGGGGTCAACGGGGGGCACTGGAGATAGTGGGAGAGAACCAGGGGGCACTGAGATTGGGGAGACTGGGGGAACTGGAATCACTGGGGGCACTGCTGCCCCACACGCCTCACCAGGGTAAGCTCCCACATGCGCTGGCAGAGGTGCCACAAGGTGGTGGCACCTCAGAGCAGCTCCCAGGTCACCTCGCAGAGGGTTCCGCCGATGGCATGGCGGAGCTGTACCAGCTCATCCCAGGGCCCCGGGTGCTTGTGCGGGTGGTGAGTCTGGGGGGGGCAGGGAGGTGGGGTCTCACAGAGCAGCCCCCTCCTGCCCCACAGCGACCGCCACCTCGTACCCCATGGCTACACAGGCCATTGAGGGGTGCTGGCATCAGTGGGGGCTCGGGGAGCGCTGAGGCCACTGGGATCAGTGGGGGCTCGGGGAGCGCTGAGGCCACTGAGGATCAGTGGGGGCTCGGGGAGCACTGAGGACACTGGGAATCAGTGGGGGCTCGGGGAGCACTGAGGACACTGGCAGCACTGGGGGGTTCTGGAGGCACTGGGAGCAGTGGGGGTACTGGAGGCAGCGGGGATATTCGGAGACCCTGAGAGGGCACTAGGGGTACCGGGAGCACTGAGGACAGTGGGAGCTTTGGGAGTACTAGCCCCCCCCACCCCAGCCCCACTCCCACCCCACAGGCCCCCCACCCTTGCCGCCCCACCAGCCTCCCCAGGCTCAACGTCCAGGCGGGCTGGCGGAGCTCCTGCAGGGCGGTGTTGGCAACCAACACTGCCCGGGTCAGCTTGTGCACAGCTTCACAGATGCCAACCCTGAGCTGCACCAGGTCCTCCTGATGCTCTTGGGGGGGCAGGGAGCTGAGGTACCCATTCCTCCCGGGGGGTTGAATGGGGTGAGAACGACACAGAGACCCCCCTGTGCGCCCCCATCTGTGACCCTCCCGGGACCCCCTACCGCCCCAGCATCCCCCAACCTCCCCAAAGCTCTTTCCCCCTCCCAAACCATCCTGAACCCCTAACCCCTCTCTTCAGCAAACACCTCAACCTCGGCACCCCCAATCAGCACCCCAAGCCCCCCATCAGCATCTCCCAGCCTTGCCCTGCAACCCGCCCACCCCCTTACATCAACCCATCAGCCTCTCAAACCTCTCCAAACCCCTCCAAACACCCTCAAATGTGCCCCTAAATCCCCCTGCATCCCCAAACACCCCCTCACCCCGCGCCCTCCATGCCCCCCGTGTCCCCATCACCCCGTGCTCCCGCAGGCACAGCAGGTTCCAGTCTTCGGGGCGGCGCTGCAGCAGCTGGAGCAGAGCCTCCCGGTCAGCCTGTGGCAGGGAGGATACGGGGGTCACCCCATAGGGGCTCTGGGAGTACTGGGAGGGACACAGGGGCCACGGGGTCAGGTGGGCACAGGGGTTGAGCTCACAGGACTTATGAGGGGCACAGGAGTCGCAGGGGACCCCCCAAGCACCCCATGAACCCAGCAGCCCCCCAAACCTCCCCAACCCCCCCCAAGCCCCCTCAAATGTGCCCCTAAATCCCCCTGCACCCCCAAACACCCCGTCACCCCGTGCCCACTCACCCCGTGTTCCCAGTGGCTCAGCAGCTCCCAGTCCTCATAGCGGCACTGCGGCAGCTCCGGCAGAGCCCCCTCCTCACCCTGTGGCAGGGGGGGCACGGGGGTCCCCAGGGTCATGGGGATATGGGGTCATGGGGTCTGGGGGCTCAGGAGGTGTCACGGCTCATGGGATGTCGTGGGGTCATGTGGCTCACCGGGGTCACCCCTTAGAGGCTCTGGGGGCACTGGGAGGGACACAGGGGCCATGGGGTCAGGTGGGCACAGGGGCTGAGGTCCCAGGACTTATGGAAGACACAGGAGTCCCAGGGGGGTCTCCCTACGGGGTCTGGGGAGCCACGGCCCCCACTCACTGCCAGGGCCAGTGGCAGGTCCTCCTGCAGCTGCTGGAGCTGGGTGCCAGCATGGGGCTTGGCCCGGGTCAGCTCGCCCAGGCTTTGGCAGGCACCATCCCAGAGCAGCTCCAGCTCCTACCAGGGCTGCGGGGGCTCCCGGGGGCGTTGAGGCTGGGGGGGGCAGGGAGTTGGGGTCCCACAGAGAACCCCCTTCCTGCCCCACAGCGACCGCCAACTCGCGCCCCATGGCTACACAGGCCATTGAGGGGTGCTGGCATCAGTGGGGGCTCGGGGAGCACTGAGGCCACTGGGATCAGTGGGGGCTCGGGGAGCACTGAGGACACTGGGATCAGTGGGGGGTTCTGGATGCACTGGCAGCAGTGGGGGTACTGGGAGCAGTGGGGGTGCTTGAGGCACTGGTGGTACACGGAGACCCCGAGAGGGCACTGGGGGTTCCGGGAGCACTGAGGACACTTGGAGCAGTGGGAGCACTGGGGGTACTGGGAGCACCCCCGCTGCCCCAATCCCACCCCACAGGCCCCCCACTCCTGCCCCACATGCCTGGGGTCCCCTTCGGCCCCACAGCGACCCCCACCTCCCGCCCCATGGATACCCAGGCTTCCCTCCCCAACACCGCTCAGGTCAGCTTGTGCAGAGCTTCACAGGCCAACCCCGAGCTGGACCAGGTCTTCCGGGGGATCCTGGGGGGGGCAGGGATCTGGGGGCCGGTACCTCCCGGGGCAAGGGGAAAGACGCAGAGACCCCCTTGTGCACCCCCATCTGTGACCCTCCCGGGACCCCCTGCCGCCCCAGCACCCCCCAACCTCCCCAAAGCTCTTTCCCCCTCCCAAACCATCCTGAACCCCTAACCCCTCTCTTCAGCAAACACCTCAACCTCGGAACCCCCAATCAGCACCCCAACACCCCAAGCCCCCATCAGCATCTCCCAGCCTTGCCCTGCAACCCGCCCACCCCCTTACATCAACCCATCAGCCTCTCAAACCTCTCCAAACCCCCTCAAATGTGCCCCTAAATCCCCCATATCCTATGTATCTATCTCTGTATGTATAGAGTTAAAAATATGGGTGTAGAAGTTTCAGTCCGATTGTTGGCATGGAAGAAAAATTCCGGGTGGATAATGTTGTGGGCTGGTGTTGGGGAATGGCTCAGGGAACAGGGACGTGGGTCCCTGCACGAGTTAGTTGGCAGCCTGGAACAGCGTTAAGCCTGAGCTGGTGTGCCTGGGCCTCCGTTAGCAGCAGCGAGCTAGGTTGGCCTGAGGGAGCTCTGCAGGAGGCCCATGGGGATTACGAGAGCCTTGAGCAAGGAGTAAGCAACAGTCCTGGTAACGAGCCAGCATGGGAAGGATAAGCGGCCAGGAAACAAACTGCGACCGGGAGACAAACTGCGGTCGGGAGATGGAGTCACCAGTAGCCAGGAATGTTATAATACGGATGCAGAATTAAAGTCAAGGAAGCCAATTCTGTTATAGCACATGTGCATAATTAAAGCCAAGGAGCATAAAAGAAGCTGTGTCACATCAATAAACTGGACGCTGGCTTATGATTCACCCTGAATACGCGTCTTGCTTTCCTCCGCTCGTCGCAGCCTGGGATTTTTCCGAGGAATTTTTCTTCCTCTTGCCAATAAAGGGAATTTCAGCAGACGCGAGTGGGGATGGGGGGAGGACGTTTGCGGGGAAACCGGGACAGAGGTCGTGCCCGGACACCCGTTTTGCTCTCGGACGGCAGTGGCGGCAGCGGCAGCGGCAGTCCCTGCGTGCGCACGTTTTGCAATCTCTGAAGGAAAGATCACGGCTCAGCTGAATCTTCCACAGCTCCGGCAGAACTCGCACTAAGTTTCCATCTCCCTCCCCCGGTCGGAGCGGGGGGGGTCCTGCGCCTCCCCCTGCAGAGCAGCGACCGCTCGCCAGCTCTTGAAGAGACCTGCATGGCGAGAGTTTGGGTACAGGACTCAAGCTGGGTTTAAGGCTTTAAGGTTGTAGTTGTGGTGAGTGTGGATTCTCTTCTGGATACACATCTATTTGTAGCTGAGAACTCTTCTCTCTTCTACAGCATTTTTCTTTTTCCTGATTAAAGATCTTGAATAGCTGGTAACATATCCTAGTGTTCATCTAAACAAAGACATTTAATTGGTGCCCAGCGTGGGGCTGAGAGCCAAGAAGGATAACAGTTCTGCCATCGTGATGTGTGTTGTGCGTTTCGAGTCCATATGGACCCTACTGTCCTAGGTGTTTGCCTTCTGTTGGTGCAGAACTCTGCCGAAAGGTCTGGCGGGCTTAATTCATCTGAGTGCAGCGGCCAGTAGGACTCGGAGAGCTGTGATCCCTATGGAGTTCCGCTTTGGGATCTATAGCGTTATGGATTCAGTGCCTATGGGTTTCGTTTGGGATGTGTTCTTAAGGTTGTACTCCTGCAGCAGCCCAAGCTGTTACCTCTGGGGACACCGGGATAATGTTACCTACCCTCAGGGAGGGACACAGCAGAGTGTTTCATCTCAACCTCTTATTCAGGCACCTTCTAGGTTTGCTAGAACAGCTTTGGAGAAACTTCACCTTTTGCTAGATTCCAGGAATCTCCTACCTTGGGTGAATTGTCTGCAAGTTGGTTTAATTCTGACCTATCTTATGTATGAAGGCAGGAACAGGGGTGGTCAGGAATGCAACCAAAAGCAAGCAAAGAGAAAAAAGGAGAGAGAGAGTAAGACACCTGATGCTATGGTAGCCTAGGATGTAGCTAAAGCAGAGGAACAGTCTGAGCCGATGAGGGTTGTAGCTCAGGATGTGGCTAAAGCAGAGGAACAGTCTGAGCCGATGAGGGTTGTAGCTCAGGATGTGGCTAAAGCAGAGGAACAGTCTGAGCCGATGAGGGTTGTAGCTCAGGATGTGGCTAAAGCAGAGGAACAGTCTGAGCCAATGACAGTTGCCCCTATCCAGAAAAGGAAATACAAGACCAAATGGGTTCGTCCAGCTGATGATGACGGGGAAGCGGGTCCTTCGCAGACTGCAGCTCCAGAACCAGAGATCGTTCCTGAATCGCTCTCGGATGACAACCTTCGCGGCTTGCGAAAGGACGTGACTCGACAGGCAGACGAGCCCATCCTGACTTGGGTGATCCGAGTGTGGGATCTTAGGGGTGACAGTTTGCAACTGGATGGTTCTGAAGCCAAGTATTTGAAGGCTCTGGCCCGAGCTACAGGTATTGAAGAGGTATTTGGGAGGGAATCAAGAGCCCTTTCATTGTGGGCACGCGTTCTAGGCAGTGTGAGGGAGAGGTTCCCTCACAAAGCTATCCTGCAGGCACATCATCTTCAGACACCTTGGAAGGCTGTGGGAGACGCGATTTGACGGCTGAGGGAAATGGCACTGCCAGAAATACTTTAGGGAAGGGATGGGCAACCCCTCAGCGAGCCAGACAAGGTTAGATGCACCCCAGAAATGTGGTGGGAGCTTTCCGGCGGTGCACCAGGTGTCTTCTCCCACTACGTGGCGTCCCTGTATTGGGAGGCAGACCAAGATGTGGTGGGCACGGCAGCAGGGAAAGTCAGGACGGACGCGAGAATGGTCGCTGGCCCCATGCAGGAACGTATCGCTGCGGGAGAAACAGCACTGGAGAGGATGGGCAAGAGGATGGGCAAGCAGCAAAAGGAGATGATGGAAACTCTTGACAATCTTCCAGTGGCACCAGTGCGCATCAAAGCCTCTGGGTCCAGCGCTGGACGCCTCCCGGCTGGGGGAAGAGGACAGACTTCACGGGCCGATCTATGGTATTTCTGGGTTGACCATGGGGAAGATCTGAGACGGTGGGACAGGAATCCTACTCACTGCCATTTTGCTGTCACGCAGTGCCACTCTGCTGTCAGCCGGTGTCAGCCAGTGTGCCACTCTGCTGTCCCCTGGTGTCACTCACTGCCACTTCGCTGTCACCCAGTGCGACTTTGGTGCCACCTGCATCCACTTTGCTGTCGTTGCCCCCCCGAGGTGACGCCGCTGTCCCTGTGTCCCCAGGGAATGGGGAAGAACGGGGGTGAGGCCGAGATCGACGAGGGGCTCTACTCCCAGCAGCTGTGAGTGGGGTCCCTCTGGATTTGGGGGGTCCCTATGAAATGAGGGAGGGGGGCCATAGGGCCTTGGGGGATCCCTCTGGATTTGGGGGGATTGTAGGGACTTAGGGGGTCCCTATGAATTTAGGGGAGCCCATAGGTGCTTGGGGTTGTCCCCACGGATTTGGAGGTCCCTATGGATTTAGGGGAGGGGGCATAGGGGCTTGTTGGGTTCCTGTGGATTTAGGGGAGGTCCCTATGGATTGGAGGAGTCCCTCTGTACTTGGGGGGTCCCTACTGACTTTGGGGGTTTGGAGTGCACTTGAGAAGCTCCCGGGATGTCTGGGTTCCTCCTGGGGGTCCCTATGGGCTTAGTTCTACCTGCGGGAGGAGGACGTGGGGCAGAACCGGGCGGAGGCGACGCGGCTGCACTTGGCTGAGCTCAACGCCTACGTGGCCGGGAGCGGCGCCCGGGAGCCGCTCACCGAGGACCTGCTGGTGCCCTTCCAGGTACCCCAACATCTGGACGGGTCCTCGGCATCTGCCTGGACCCCCCCACACACATCTAGCCAGACCCCCCCGGGGCTGTCTGCTCCTTCCCCCCCTCCCCCAGCGGAAGGTACCTATACATCTGTCTGCATTGCAACATCTGGATGGACACCCCCACATCTGCCAGTGCTCCTCTATATCTGTGTGAGACCCTCCACCTCTGCTAGGGACCCCAACATCTGCATAAGAAACAACATCTGCCGGGGACCTCCCAATATGGGCCTGGGTCCCTCAGTACCTGCCTGTGCCCTCTCCACATTTGCCTGTGCCCCCTCCACATCTGCCTGGGACCCCAACATCTGACTGGATCCCCTCTTCCCCTCCTGGGGACCCCTAGAATCCCTCCACCCCTGCTGTGCTCTCCTTGTTCGTCTGCCTCCTCCCGGTGCCGGACACAGGACAGATGGACAGAGGGACACACGGCTAGAAGGCAGACGGGTGGACAGATGGACAGACAGGTGGGCAGACATATGGACAGATGGACAGGATGGTCAGAGGGACAGACAGAGTGAGGGATGTACAGATGGGTGGGCAGACAGGTGAACAGACAGGGGTGGACGAGTGGGTGGGCAGATGGCTGGACAGAGGGAGAGACAGATGGGAGTGCGGAGAGACTGGTGGACAGACAGACGGACAAGCAGAGGGCTGGCTGGCTGGGCAGACAGAGGGACAGCCGTCCAGACTGACAGCCGGCTGTGGTGCCAACAGGTGGTGGTGCTGACCAGTTTGCCGCTGGAGGAGCAGCTCTGGGTGTGGGATTTCTGCCACAGCTGCGGCATCAAACTCGTCGTGGCCGACACACGTGGGCTCTTCAGGTGAGAGGGTCCCCCCAGCATCCATAGGGACTCCCCAACATCCATAGGGGACCCCGAAGTCCATAGGGTGTCCCTGACATCCATTGAAAACCCCAAAGTCCGTAGAGGCTCCCTGAGAGCCATAGAGGACCTCAAACTCTATAGGAGCTCCCCGACATCAGTAGGGGGCTCCAAGGTCCATAGGGGGCTCCAAGGTCCATAGGGGCTCCCTGATATGCATAAGGCTCCCCAGTTCCATAGAGGTTTCCCAAGGTCCACAGGGGCTCCCTGACGGCCACAGGGGCTCGGCGAGGTTTGTGAAGCCGCAGCTCCAGCTGGCGCAGGCTTTCCGTGGCCGAACCCCGTCTGCAGGACGAGTTGCAGCCAAAGCTTCGCGGGGAGTGCACAGAGAGCTGGCTCCGGGGGCTCCTTGCTCCAAGGGACTTGTGCAGGTGGCCGCTTCTCTAGGGGAGCGTTGGCAGTGTAACGGGGGCAGGGATGGCGTTGGCAGGCGCGGGGACTCGCTGCTCCTCTCGCTGCAGCCTGGCAAAGCTTAAGAGGAGAAGAAACCCCCCTGGAGTTCAGTTGCCTCCCCATTGGGTTAAGGAGCCAAAGCAGTGGGGCAGCCATGCCCCAGGGCTGCTGTCAGGGGCTTGAATTGGTGTCTGAACTCTGGGGCCTTCTTCTCGGGAGCTGGCGCCAGCGCCCGCTCCTGACAGGGAACCTGCCCGCAGAAATCCCCCTGCTCAGTTTTGCCCTAAGGGGCTCCCGTCCCCCTCGGCCAAGCTGTTCCAGCAACTGCCACCCCTGGCCGGGGAGCTGTGCCAGCTCCGTGGCGTGCACAAGAGTGCCGGTGTCCCCTGTGCAGCTGAAGCCTCAGCAGCCTTCTCTCCCGACAGGCCCCTCTCGGAGGCTCCACGTGCCCAGCTGGAAACCAGCAGTGCCCCTTATGCCCAAAGAGCCCGAGCAGCCGCCCCGGCAGCACCCAGGTGTGTGACGCGAAGCTGAGGAAGAAGAGAGAGCTGCTGCCCCCGCTGCGGGAGGCGGCGCGGGCAGATGTCCGTGCCCTCCGCGCTGCCCAGGAGGTACCAGCAGGTGCATCTGCTGTCCCCCCTGCGCGGCGCTGGGCCTGCAGAGCCAGCTCCTGCACAGGTCCTCTCCAGGAGCAGGCGGTGCAGGGCAGCGCTGGGCCGTGAGCGTCGCCAGGCTGGGGGTGATGTGCTCTCTGCTCTCCTGCCCACGGCGCCACAAGCTCCCCATCTCCCAGCTGGGCGGCGCGCAGAAGCACTTGGCCGTGGCTTTGGCCAGGAAGAGCGCGGAGGTAGCGGCAGGGTCTGGCAGGTAGGGGCTGCTGGCAGCGGGGTGGGGCTGCGGGGACGCTGGGCAGGACAGGGCGCAGCGTGGAGCAAGGTGCCAGTGTCCCCAGCTCAACCTTGAGGGCAGTTTCCCTGGCAGGACCCCCTCCTCCTCGGGGGCCCGGTGAGCCCTGCCCTCCAGCCTGGCCGACTCTCGCACGTCCCCCCAGGAGGCCAAGGAGAAGCTGCGGGCCAAAATCTAGGAGCGGGTGGAGCCGTGCACCGCGCTGCTGGAGCAGGGGAGGCTGCGAGGCCGAGCCCAGCAGCAGCTGCAGGAGCGGCTGCAGCGGCTGCAGGACACCCAGCCGGGCGACAAGCGGCACCAGGCGCAGCTGCAGGTAGGCAGGAGCCGTCCCCGGGGTGGCAGCACCCACAAGGGGCCTTAGGCCAACCCCTGTCCCCACGTTCCCCACGTCAGCACCTGCCTCCCCGTGTCCCTCCCTGCCGTCTCTGCCGAAGG
Source organism: Neomorphus geoffroyi (assembly GCA_033558235.1). Classification (NCBI taxonomy): domain Eukaryota; kingdom Metazoa; phylum Chordata; class Aves; order Cuculiformes; family Neomorphidae; genus Neomorphus; species Neomorphus geoffroyi. Next base: position 157,824 of record JAUMJM010000151.1, read on the forward strand.
TGCTTCGCCAGCTGGACAAGGAAATGCAGAAGAGGGAGACTAAAGTCCGCGCTGCGCAGAAGGTGACCACGAGATAAGAGAGTTTTCCATAAAGAGGGAAATGAGGAAGGGCACGAACAGGACGTCCACGCTGGACTTTGGGCGGGCGGATTTTGGATTCTTTAAGGAACGAATCAGGAGAGAACCCTGGGAAATAGTCCTTCAAAGCCTGGGGGTCAGGAAGGCTGGGGGTACTTTCAGAAGGAAATCTTGAAGGCGCAGGAGCAGGCTGTCCCGATGAGCCGTAAGACGAGCCGCAGGGGCAGACGGCCGGCCTGGATGAGTGAGGAGCTTCTGAAGGAGCCAAGTGAGACAAAGAGGGTGTCTCGCCTCCTGGGCCA
>JAUMJM010000152.1:0-36359 GCA_033558235.1 Neomorphus geoffroyi
CCAAAAATCCCATTTTCCCCCCAAACCCCCCCCCATTTTTCCCCAAAAAATCCCAGTTATTACCCTAACCCCCCCATTTTCCCCCCCAACATCACTTTTTATCCTCCCAAATCCCAATTATTCATCCCAAAACCCCATTTCCCCCCAAAACCCCCCAAAAAATCCCATTTCCCCCCAAACCCCCAAAAATCCCATTTTCCCCAAAACCCCAATTCCCCCAAACCCCCCCAAAAATCCCATTTCCCCCAAACCCCCCCCCAAAAATCCCATTTACCCCCCCCAAACCCCCCCCAAAATCCATTTCCCCCCCAAACCCCCCCCAAAAAATCCCATTTTCCCCCCAAACCCAACCCCCAATTTCATCCCCCATCCCAAAAATCCCAGTTTACCTAACCCCCCATTTCCCCCCAATTCACTTTTCCTCCCAAATCCCAATTTTCATCCCAAAACCCATTTCCCCCCAAAACCCCCCCAAAAAATCCCATTTTCCCCCAAACCCCCCCAAAAAACCCATTTCCCCCCCAAAAACCCATTTCCCCCCAAACCCCCCCAAAAAATCCCATTTCCCCCAACCCCCCCCCAAAAAATCCCATTTCCCCCAAACCCCCCCAAAAAATCCCATTTCCCCCCAAAAATCCCATTTTCCCCCAAACCCCCCAAAAATCCCATTTTCCCCCCAAAACCCCATTTCCCCCCCAAACCCCCCCAAAAAATCCCATTTTCCCCCCAAAACCCCCCAAAAAATCCCATTTCCCCCCCAAAACCCCCCAAAAAATCCCATTTCCCCCCCAAAACCCCCCAAAAATCCCATTTTCCCCCCAAAACCCCCCCAAAAATCCATTTCCCCCCAAAACCCCCAAAAAATCCCATTTTCCCCCCCAAACCCCCCCAAAAAATCCCATTTTCCCCAAACCCCCCCCAAAAAATCCCATTTCCCCCCCAAAAATCCCATTTTCCCCCCAAAACCCCCCCAAAAAATCCCATTTTCCCCTCAAAAATCCCATTTTCCCCCCAAAAACCCCCCCAAAACCCCATTTTCCCCCAACCCCCCCCCCAAAAATCCCATTTTCCCCCCCAAACCCCCCCCAAAAAATCCCATTTTCCCCCCCAAAATCCCATTTCCCCCCCCTAAATCCACTTTTCCCCCCCCCCCCGCGCACCTCGAGGACGAGGCAGGTGGAGGCGGTGACGAGGACGGGGAGGACGTAGAAAGGTCGGGGGACGCGAGGTCGGGGAACCACGCGACGCCCCCCACCCGCAGCCCTGGCACCGGCACCGCCGCCATCGCCCGCAGCGCCAGGAAGAACGACAGGAACAGGGGGGTCTGAGGGATACAACCCCCCCCAAAACGTCACCGCGGGGAGGAAAGGGTTAAAAGGGGGGGGGGGGACACACACACACACAACACCTCACCCCCCCCCCTCCCCTCCCACCACACCTGTGACCTCACCTGACCAGGGGCACCAAGAACCCACGCAGGGGGTTCACGTCGTGGCGCTTCTGGTAGGCGGCCAGGTCGGAGTAAGCGCGGGCGACTGCGGTAGGGAAGGGGTTAACAGGGTCTGCATCGACCCCCCCCCCTGCCCCACAAGTGCCCCCTGTGCCCCCTAAGTTCGAGTAAGCAAAGGCGGTTGCGGTAGGGAAGGGGTTAATGGGGTCCGGGCTGACACACACACCCCACACCCCCCCCCCCGTGCCCACAGCTGCCCCCCAGCTGCCCCAGTGTCCCCCAGTCCCCTCCCAGTCCAACCAGTCCCCTCCCAGTGCCCCCCAGCCCTCCCAGTGCTCCCCAGTCCCCTCCCAGTGCTCCAGCCCCCTCCCAGTCCACCCCAGCCCCCTCCCAGTGCTCCCCAGCCCCCTCCCAGTGCCCCCCAGTCCCCTCCCAGTGTTCCCCAGTCCCCTCCCAGTCCATCCCAGTCCCTCCCAGTGTCCCCCAGTCCCCTCCAGTCCCTCCCAGTGCCCTCCCAGTGCCCCCCAGCCCCCTCCCAGTCCACCCAGTCCCCTCCCAGTGCTCCCCAGCCCCCTCCCAGTCCATCCAGCCCCCTCCAGTCCATCCCAGTCCCCTCCCAGTGCCCCCAGTGCCCCCCTCACCCTGGAACTGGTCGCTGCCCCTGCGGGCCTCGGCCAGGCGCTGTGACAGGGCCTGGATGTGGGCAGGTGGGCGGAGAGGCGGGCGGCCTCGCGCTGCCCCCGAATCAGGAGGGGCAGCAGGGCCACCCGGGCACCCAGCGTCCTGCGGGGGGGGTGAGACCTATAGAGAGGCCTCCAGAGCCATAGGGGCCCTCTGGGACCACAGGGTGCCCATAGGGACCCACAGAGCCCATAGGGACCCACAGAACCCATAGAGCCCATAGGAACCCACAGAGCCCATAGGGACCTATAGAACCCATAGGGACGCATAGAGTGCCCATAAGGACCTATAGAACCCCATAGGGACCCACAGTGACCCATACAGCCCATAGGACCCATAAAGACCCACAGAGTCCATAGATGCCCATAAAGCCCATGGGGACGATAGGGGCCCACAGTGACCCACAGGGACCCATAGAGCCCATAGGGACCCTCAGAGCCCCATAGGGACCCACAGAGACCCATAGAACCCATAGGGTGCCCATAAGGACCTATAAAATTCCATAGGGCCCCACAATGACCCAGAGAGACCCACACAGCCCCTATAGACCCTAAAGACCCATAGGGACCCATAAAGACACACAGAGTCCATAGGGACCCACAGAGCCGCAGTGACCCATAGGGACCCATAGGAGCCCATAGGACCCTCAGAGCCCCATAGAACCCAGAGCCCCATAGGGACCCACAGGGACCATAGAGCCCATAGGGCCCCACAGAACCCCATAGGGACCCATAGCAACCCATAGAGCCCACAGGGACCTATAGAGACCCATAGAACCCGAAAGGGACTCACAGAAACCCATAGAGACCCATAGGCACCCATAGACACCCCTAGGGACCCCCAGCCCCCCCCCCCAGCCCCCTATAGCGCCCCTATAGCGCTCACCCACGGCGATGGCCCCCCACCAGGGCAGCCCCACGTGGAGGTGCAGGAACTGCAGGAAGTGCTGGATGAGCCCCACGGGGGTGAAAGCCCCCAGACCCAACTCCTCCAGCCCCACGGCGAGGGGGTCCTGACCCACAGAGAGGGGGTCCTGACCCACGGCGGGGGGGGCCTGACCCACGGCGGGGGGGGCCTGACCCACGGAGAGGAGGTCCTGACCCACGGCGGGGGGGGCCTGACCCATGGAGAGGGGGTCCTGACCCACGGCGGGGGGAGCCTGACCACGGCGGGGGGGGGTTGCTCTGTCGATGAGGGGTTCTGCCCCATAGATGGGGGGTTCTGCCCCATAAGTGAGGGGTTCTGCCCCATAAGTGGGGGGTCGTGCCCCATGGCGGCAGCAAGGATGGGGGGGGCTGCCTGGAAAGAGAAGAAATGGAAGGGTTCTAAGGGGGGGGGGGCGGCTGCCTCATAGCTGCCCCCCCAAACTGCCCCCCAATCCCCCCAACCCACCCCCCAACCCCCCCAAAACTGCCCATCCACCCCAAATCTCACCCCCAGCCCTCCCAAACTGCCCCATACACCCCAAATCTCACCCCCAGCCCCCCCAAACCACCCCCCAGCCCCTCCTCTACCCCTCAACTGCCCCCAGCCCCCCAAAACTGCCCCATCCACCCCAAATCTCACCCCCAGCCCCCCAAAACTGCCCCCCAGCCCTCCAAACTACCCCATACACCCCAAATCTCACCCCCAGCCCCCCAAACCACCCCCCACCCCTCCTCTACCCCTCAACTGCCCCCCAACCCCCCAAAACTACCCCATACACCCCAAATCTCACCCCCAGCCCCCCCAAAACTGCCCATGCACCCCAAATCTCACCCCCAGCCCCCCCAAACTGCCCCCAGCCCCTCCTCCGCCCCCCAGCCCCCCCAAAACTGCGCCCCCCCATTCTGCCCCATAACCGCGCCCCCGCCCCCCCCCCCCCTCACCTGGGCGCTGGAGGTGCCCAGGCCTCGGGGCGCGGGGCCGAGCGCCAGGTGGGGTCTCCGGGCCCAGAGGGGCCCCCGCAGGGCCTGGGGAGGGGACGTGTGACGTCACAGTGACGTCATAGCGACGTCATCGCCCACTTCCAGGCCCGACGGGGGAAGACGGGTGGGAAGACAAGGGGGGGGGGGGGGGGGGAGGGAAATGACTCCCCCCCAGCCCCCCCCCCGAACCCCAGCGAGGGTAAAAAGCGGCTGTGACGTCATTATAACGCCGTGACGTCACGTCCCGCCCCACTCTGAATCCCTCCCGGGCCTCACCTGAGCCCGCAAGGCCCGGAGAGAGCGGGCGGAGCCGCGGGGCCGCCACCGCCGCCGCCATCATGGTGGCCTGAGGGGGGAAAGGAGGAGGCGGAAGTGGCGCGAGGGCACGTGACCAGAAGTGGCGGGGAAGAGGGGGCGCCTCGGCGACGGCGCACGCGCAGTGGGAGAGACGCGCACCCTGGCCGTCATTTTGGGTGAGGGCAGCCCAATAGAGGCGCGGGCGCCCCGTAGGGCGCATGCGCATCGATGACTGCTCGCCCCGTGCCGCCATGTTGAACGATGGCAGCCCGGTAGGGGGCGTGGCTATGCGCAGGGACTCATGCGCAGTGAAAGCGGCGCGCGCCCGCGACACCATTTTGCGTAGGGGAAGCCCAATAGGAGGCGTGGTCACCCCAAGAGACGCATGCGCACTATGGCTCCGCGCCCCCGCGCCGCCATTTTGCGTGAGGGCAGTGACGCCCTTTTGGGCGGGAAAGCCCATCCTCTCCTTCCCGCCCGCCGCCATTTTGGAGGCGCCGCCGTTCGCCGCCATCGCGTCCTTCTCCTCCTCCTTCTCTTCCTCCTCCTCCTCCTCCTCCTCCTCTCTGTGCCCGGCCCCTCGAGGTAGGCCGGGGCCCCCCGATCCCCCACCCCGGGCCCCTCGGAAACCCCGCGGTGGCGCCGCTCTCCTCAGTACGGGGCGGGGGGGGGGGGGGGGGAAGCCTGTCCCGTCAGGAATTCCCGCCTTTCCGGGCAGAAAGCGCCCCCGTCAGGGACTTTGGGGGGGACGGGGGGGGCCTTCCTGACTGAAATCCCCCCCCTTTTCCTGACAGGAACCCCCTTTCCTGACTGAAATCCTTCTTTTCTTGATACAAATTCTCTGTTTCCACAGGAATTCCTTTTTTTTCCTGACAGAAATTCGCTGTTTTCTGACAAATTCTCCGTTTCCTGACAGAAATTCTGGATTTTCTGACAAATTTTTCACTTTCTGACAGGAATTTTTCTTTTTTTGCGAGAAATTCCTGTTTTCTGACACAAACTCTGTGTTTTCCTGACAGGAATTCTTCCTTTTTTGACACAAATTCTTTTTTTTTTCTGATAAATTCCTGCTTTTCTGACGAATCCTTGGGATTCTGAAGAAAAAAACTCTCTTTTTCTGACAGAAATTTGTCTGTTTTCACACAGAAATTTCCTTTTTTTTTCCTGGCAGAAATCCCTTTTCCAACGGGAATTCCCTTTTCCTGACAAAAATCTTTCCTTTCCTGACAAAAAATCTTACTTTTTGCCACCGAAATCACCCCTTTCCTCTCAGAAATCCCTTCTTTCTTGGCAACAACTCTTCCTTTCTGACAGAAATTCCCTTTTTTTGTGACAAATCTCTTTTTCTCGGACAAAAATTCTGGTTTTGGGGTCACAAATCCCCTTTGGTGACAGGAATTTCCCTTTTCCTGGTAAAAAGCCCCCATTTTCTGACAGAAATCCCCAGTTTTCCAACAGCACCCCTGGATTTTGTGGCTCAAAGACCTCGTTTTCTGTCAGAGATTTCTCATTTTATGGCAGAAAACCTGATTTTATGGTGGGAAAACCTCGTTTTATGGCAGAAATGCCTAATTTTTTGACAAAAATCTTCATTTTTGGACAGAAACCCCTGATTTCGTGACAAAAATTCTGATTTTTTTTACAAAATTCCTGATTTTATGACAAAAATCCCCATTTTTTTACAAAATTCCTGATTTTACGACAAAAATCCCTTTTTTTTGACAGAAATTCCTGGTTTTGTGACAAAAATCCTATTTTTTGACAGAAATTCCTGATTTTATGACAAAATTCCCATATTTTGACAGAAATTCCTGGTTTTGTGACAAAAATCCCCATTTTTTTTACAAAATTCCTGATTTTGTGACAAAAATCCCCATTTTTTGACAGAAATTCCTGATTTTATGACAAAATTCCCCATATTTTGACAGAAATTCCTGGTTTTGTGACAAAAATCCCCATTTTTTTTACAAAATTCCTGATTTTGTGACAAAAATCCCCATTTTTTTACAAAATTCCTTATTTTGTGACAAAAATCCCCATTTTTTTACAAAATTCCTTATTTTGTGACAAAAATCCCCATTTTTTGACAGAAATTCCTGATTTTGTGACAAAAATCCCCATTTTTTGACAGAAATTCCTGATTTTATGACAAAAATCCCCATTTTTTGGACAAAATTCCTGATTTTGTGACAAAAATCCCCATTTTGGGGCAGAAATCCCTGATTTTATTGTTCCCCCCCCCTCGCAGGTGATGACGGAAGAGGCCGAGCCCCGCGTCCCTCTGCCGGCTGACGAGGGGGCCCAGGGGGCACCCCCAGACCCAGGGGGGGCCCCAGCAGCCTGGACCCCTCCGAGGGGGCCCCCCAAGACCCTGAGGGCCCCCCCAATACCAGGGGGGCCCCCAAGACCCTGAGGAGTCCTCCAAGGGGGCCCCCCCCAACCCTGAGGAGCCCCCCAACATCTTGGGGTCCTGCAAGGGGGCCCCCCAAGACCCTCAGGGCCCCCCCAACATCTTGGGGTCCTCCAAGGGGGCTCCCCCCAACCCTGAGGGCCCCCCAAGACCATGGCGTTCTCCAAGGGGGCTCCCCAAGACCCCGAGGGGCCCCCCAACATCTTGGGGTCCTCCAGGGGTGCCCCCCAAGATCCTGAGAAGTCTCCAAGGGGGCTTCCCAAGACCCTGAGGAGCCCCCCAACATCTTGGGGTCCTCCAAGGGGGCCCCCCAAGACCCTCAGGCCCCCCCCAACATCTTGGGGTCCTCCAGGAGGGCCCCCCAAGATCCTGAGAAGTCCTCCAAGGGGGCTTCCCAAGACCCTGAGGGGCCCCCCAACATCTTGGGGTCCTCCAAAGGGGCCCCCAAGACCCTCAGGCCCCCCCAACATCTTGGGGTCCTCCAGGGGGGCCCCCCAGGATCCTGAGAAGTCCTCCAAGGGGGCCACCCAAGACCCTGAGGGGTCCCCCAAGACCATGGGGTCCTCCAAGAGGGCTCCCCAAGACCTTGAGGAGCCCCCAACATCTTGGGGTCCTCCAAGGGGGCCCCCCAAGACCCCTCGCCCCCCCCCGTTTTGGAGCTGGGGGCACTGCGGGCGTCGCTGGAGGCCGCGCTGCGTCGGGAGCCGGGGGAGCCGACGCCACCGGAGCTGTGGCCGCTTTTGGGGGTCCCCCTGCCCCCCAGGCCAAGTGTCGGCACCTGGATGGGCCCGGCTGCTGCGGGACAACCTCAGCCTGGTAAGGGGGGGGAGGGACACCCCCAAAATTGGGGCGGGGGGACCCAAAATTGGGGGGGGGGGGGGGCAAAAATGGGGAGATGGGACCCAAAATTGGGTGGGGGACCCCAAAACTGGGGAGGGGGAGCAAAAATGGGGAGATGGGACCCAAAATGGGGTGGGGACCCCAAAACTGGGGAGGGGGGGGGGCCCAAAATTGGGGAGAAGGGACCCAAAATCGGGGGCGGGGGGGGGCAAAAATTGGGTGGGGGACCCCAAAATTGCGGAGGGGGGACTTAAAATTGGGGGGGGGCAAAAATGGGGAGAGTGGACCCAAAATTGGGGAGGGGGGGACTCAAAATTGGAGGGGACCCCCTAAATTTGGGAGGGGGACCCCAAGATTTGGGGTGTGTGGGGGGGAGCGGGGCAACGTGGGGGGGGTCGAGGGTGTTGGGGGACCCCCTGACCCCCCTCTTTTTGCCCCCCCTAGGATTCGGGGGGGTCCCTGCAGGGTCTGGGGGGGCTGCGGACGGCGCTGAGCATCCTGGAGAAATACGGGCGGAACCTGCTCCAACCGCGGCCCCCCCGGCACTGGCGCGGGGTGCGCTACGGGAACCCCGTCTTCCGCAGCACCGTCGGTGCCATCCAGGTACCCCCAAACCCCCCCCGCGCCCCCAAAACGGCCCCCGCGCCCCCAAAACGGCCCCAAACCCCACCCTTCTGCGGCCCAAAAACGGCCCCCTCTGCCCCCAAACCCGTCCCCCTGCACCCCAAAAATGCCCCCCTGTGCCCCCAAACTGCCCCTTGCACCCCAAAAATGCCCCCCTGTGCCCCAAAGTGACCCCCTGTGCCCCCAAAACTGCCCTTGCACCCCAAAAAATGCCCCCCTGTGCCCCAAAGTGACCCCCTGTGCCCCCAAACTGCCCCTTGCACCCCAAAAATGCCCCCCTGTGCCCCAAAGTGACCCCCTGTGCCCCCAAAACTGCCCCTTGCACCCCAAAAATGCCCCCCTGTGCCCCAAAGTGACCCCCTGTGCCCCCAAACTGCCCCTTGCACCCCAAAAATGCCCCCCTGTGCCCCAAAGTGACCCCTGTGCCCCCAAACTGCCCCTTGCACCCCAAAAATGCCCCCCTGTGCCCCAAAGTGACCCCCTGTGCCCCCAAACTGCCCCTTGCACCCCAAAAATGCCCCCCTGTGCCCCAAAGTGACCCCCTGTGCCCCCAAAACTGCCCCTTGCACCCCAAAAATGCCCCCCTGTGCCCCAAAGTGACCCCCTGTGCCCCCAAAACTGCCCCTTGCACCCCAAAAATGCCCCCCTGTGCCCCAAAGTGACCCCCTGTGCCCCCAAAACTGCCCCTTGCACCCCAAAAATGCCCCCATTAACCCCTTCCTCCCCGCGTTCAGGGGGGCCGGGCGGTGCTGCGGCTTTTGGGGTACACGAGGAGACGGGGGAGGGGCTGAGCTTCCCCCCGGGGTGGGGGCGCCCGATGGCCCCCGCGTCGCCGCCGTCACCGCCGACGTCCTGGTGCTGCGCGCCGAGATCGACCTCCTGCTGGCTGTGAGGGCACTGGGAGGGACTGGGAGGAACTGGGGGGGACTGGGGGGGACTGGGAGGGTGATTGGGGGGCACTGGGAGGCACTGGGAGGGTGATTGGGGGCAGTGGGAGGGACTGGGAGGCACTGGAGGGACTGGAGGGTGATTGGGAGGCACTGGGAGTTACTGGGGAGTACTGGGAGAGACTTGGGGGGTGACTTGGGGCACTGGGAGGGTGATTGGGGGGCACTGGAGTTACTGGGGAGCACTGGGAGGGACTTGGGGGGTGATTTGGGGCACTGGGAGGGTGATTGGGGGGCACTGGGAGTTACTGGGGGGCACTGGGAGGGGACTGGGAGTTACTGGGGGGCACTGGGAGGGGACTGGGAGGCACTGGGAGGGTGATTGGGGGGCACTGGGAGTTACTGGGGGGCACTGGGAGGTACTGGGAGGCACTGGGAAGCTCTAACCATGTTCCCCCCCCCCCCAGAACCAGCACCCGAACCCCCAGTTCTTCACCGACCTTTTGGAGAGGGGAGCTGAGGTGAGGGAACTGGGAGCACTGGGATGGACTGGGAGGGCACTGGGATGGACTGGGAGGGGACTGGAAGGCACTGGGATGGACTGGGATGGACTGGGAGGGCACTGGGATGGACTGGGAGGCACTGGGAGGAGTGAAGGCGCAGCATTGGTCTGTACTGGGGTGCCTGGAGCCGTACTGGGGGGGGGTTACTGGTTTGTACTGGTTTATACTGGTGTAAACTGGGGGCATCTCCCCCTCCCCACAGGAGCTGCTGGTGCTGGACGCCTCCCCCATCCTGGGGGGGGGCAGTGAGCCAGGTGGGGGCGGGGCTAAGGGAGGGGGGAGGGGCTAAGGGAGAGGGGCGGGGCTAAGGGAGGGGGGCGGGGCGGGGCTTTCTCTATGGGGCAGGGGGGGATCTGTGGGGCGGGGGGGATCTGTGGGGCGGGGGGGGATCTGTGGGGCTGGGGGGGATCTGTGGGGCAAGGGGGGATCTGTGGGGCTGGGGGGGATCTGTGGGGTGGGGGGAATCTGTGGGGCAGGGGGGGATCTATGGGGCAGGGAGGGTTCTCTATGGCCCTGCTAAACTATTCCTCTGCCCCACAGGTTCCGCCCCACAGTGCTTGTCCAGCCCCACACGTGGGGACCCCAGGTACCCCATAGCCACCCCCCCCGTCCCTCACTGCCCCACAGCGCCCCACGCTGCCCCATAGCCCCCCCAATAACCCACACCCCCCCCCGAACCCCCTTTTCTCTCCCCCTTTCCCCAGCTCGCTGCCCCCCAAGTGGCCATACAGGACCTGCCAACCCCCCCCCGCTGTGGGGCAGCCCCCCCCAGCTATGGGGCAGCCCCCCCCGGCTATGGGGCAGCCCCCCAGCGGCAGCAGCAGGGGGGGTGGCTGGGCCTGCGCCTCCTGCACCTTCCTGAACCCCGGCCCCAGCGTCCTGTGCGGGGTCTGCGAGCGCCCCCGCCTGGCACGGAGACCCCCACCTGCCCCACAGGTCAGCAAGGGGGCACGGGGGGCGGGGGGGGGCGCTCCTGGGGACTTGGGGGGCACGGGGGAGGGGGGGGGACTAAAGTGGGAGGGAACCAAAGTACAGGGAGGGAGGGAGGTGGGGGAAGGGAGAGGAGGGGGACCCGAGGCACTTGGGGGGCAGGAAAAGGGGGGGCACCAAGGAGTCAGAGTGGGGGGGGGGAACCAAAGTGAGGGGGAACCAAAGTGCGGGGGAGGAGGGGGGGAAGGGAGAGGAGGAGGCACCGAAGCCCCTTGGGGGGTGGGGGGAACCAAAGTGAGGGGGAACCAAAGTGCAGGGGAGGGGGGGGAAGGATGAGGAGAGGGCACCAAGGAGTTGGGGGGGGGGAACCAAAGTGGGGGGGAACCAAAGTGCAGGGGTGGGGGGGGGGGGGTGGGGGAAGGGGTACCGAAGCCCCTGGGGGGGGGGCATAAAATGAGGTTGCACCGAGGGGAATTGAGGTGGGGGGAGGGGCTGAAAGGGGAGGGGGCGTGGCCTGTGGGGGTGGGAGGAGCCTGAGGGGTCCCCAATGTCTCTCTGTTCCCCCCCCCCCCCCCCCCGCAGGCCGTGGAGGAGGCCACGCCCCCGCCTCTGCCCGCCGGGCCACGCCCTGACCACGCCCTGGCAAGCCCCGCCCCCAGCCCCGCCCAGGAGGCCGAGAGGAGGCGGCAGCAGCGCCTGCGGGACGGGGGGAGGCGCCTCGTCGCCATCGTCAGGGTGAGGGGGGGCCCCGTGGGGGTCCCTATGGGGATGGGGGGGCCCTATGGGGATGGGGGAGGGTCCTTATGGGATGGGGGGGGTCCCTATGGGGGTCGCTATGGGGATGGGGGGGGTCCTTATGGGATGGGGGGGTCCCTATGGGGATGGGGGGGGTCCTTATAGGATGGGGGGGTCCCTATGGGGGTCGCTATGGGGTAGGGGGGCCCTATGGGGGTCCCTATGGGGATCAGGGGTCCCTATGGGGGTCGCTATGGGGATGGGGGTGCTCTCTGGGGGTCGCTATGGGACTGGGGGGTCCCTATGGAGGTTTCTATGGGGTTGGGGGGGCCCTGTGGGGGTCCCTATGGGGATGAGGAGTTGCTATGGGGGGTCCCTATGGGGCAGGGGGGCCCTATGGGGGTCGCTATGGGGTAGGGGGGCCCTATGGGGGTCCCTATGGGGATCAGGGGTCCCTATGGGGGTCGCTATGGGGATGGGGGTGCTCTCTGGGGGTCGCTATGGGACTGGGGGGTCCCTATGGAGGTTTCTATGGGGTTGGGGGGGCCCTGTGGGGGTCCCTATGGGGATGAGGAGTCGCTATGGGGGGTCCCTATGGGGCAGGGGGGCCCTATGGGGGTCGCTATGGGACTGGGGGGTCCCTATGGAGGTTTCTATGGGGTTGGGGGGGCCCTATAGGGGTCCCTATGGGGATGAGGAGTCGCTATGGGGGTCCCTATGGGGCTGGGGGGCCCTATGGGGGTCGCTCTGGGACTGGGGGGGTCACTATGGGGGTCCCTATGGGGTTGGGGGGTCCCTATGGGGGTCTCTATGGGGGTTGCTATGGGACTGGGGGGGTCACTATGGGGGCCTCTATGGCGTTGGGGGGTCCCTATGGGGGTCCCTATGGGGCTGGGGGGCCCTATGGGGGTCGCTATGGGACTGGGGGGGTCACTATGGGGGTCCCTATGGGGTTGGGGGGTCCCTATGGGGCAGGGGGGCCCTATGGGGGTGTCTATGGGTCAGGAGGTGCCTATGGGGTCCCTACGGGGTTGCTATGGGGTTGGGGGGGTCCCCATGGGGTCCCTACGGGGTCCCTACGGGTCGGGCCCCCCCCCTGACCCCCGTGCCCCCCCCCAGGCTGCGGAGGCGCAGGGGGTCCCGGCCGAGGCCGTGTGGGCGCGGGCGCTGGCGCTGGGGGGGGCGGCGGCGGGCGCCGTGGGGCGGGCGCGGGCGGCGCTGGGGGGGGCGCTGGGGGCCCTGGCGGGGGGCACCGAGGGCACCCTGGGCCCCCTGTCCCTGCGCGAGGCCGCCAAGGCCTGGAGCCGCGCCCACGGCCACCCCCAGCGCGCCAAACTGGTCTTACTGGGAACCAGGAGGAGGCAGGTGAGGCACGGGGGGGGCACTGGGAGGGACTGGGAGGACATTAGGAGGGACTGGGAGGGACTGGGAGGGGGAATGGGGGCACTGGGAGGGGACTGGAGGGGCACTGGGGGGCACTAGGATGAACTGGGAGAGGACTGGGAGGGGGAATGGAGGCACTGGGAGGGACTGGGGGGGCACGGAGGGGGAATGGGGGCACTGGGAGGGAACTGGAAGGGACTGGGAGGGGGAATGGGGGCACTGGGAGGGAACTGGAAGGGACTGGGAGGGGGAATGGGGGCACTGGGAGGGGACTGGAGGGGCACTGGGGGGCACTAGGATGAACTGGGAGAGGACTGGGAGGGGGAATGGAGGCACTGGGAGGGACTGGGGGGGAGAATGGGGGCACTGGGAGGGGACTGGAAGGGACTGGGAGGGGGAATGGGGGCACTGGGAGGGACTGGGAGGGGAATGGGGGCACTGGGAGGGGACTGGAGGGGCACTGGGGGGCACTGGGATGAACTGGGAGAGGACTGGGAGGGGGAATGGAGGCACTGGGAGGAACTGGGGGCACACTGAGTGGGACTGGGAGGCACTGGGAGGGACTGGGAGGCACTGGGGGAAACTGTGGTCTTTGCTGGGGTGGCTGGGTTTCGTACTGGTCTGTACTGGATTATACTGGTTTATACTGGTTCTAACTGGTTTGTAGTGGTTTATAGTGGTTTATACTGGTCTGTACTGGTGTTGCTGGGGTTCAGGCAGGGGGAGTGGCGATGGCTGGACTGGTTCGTGCTGGGCTCGCTGGGTTCATACTGGTCTGTGCTGGTTTTGAGGGATCTGTACTGCTTTGTACTGGTTTATTCTGGTCCGTACTGGTTCTAACTGGTCTGTACTGGGGTGCCCTACCGCAGCTGCGCGCGCTGGCGACGCTGGGCTTCGCGGAGCGGGCGGAGGCGGCGTCCGCGCTCTACCAGAACGGGGGGGGACGTGTGGGCAGCGGCCGCCGACCTGCAGAGACGGCGCCTGCGGGCACTGACGGGGCGGCACTGGGAGCCCGAGGCGCCCTGGGACTTCGAGGGCACCGACCCGCAGGTACTGGGGGCACTGGGAGGCACTGGGAGGCACTGGGGGGCACTGGGAGGGACTGGGAGGGCACTGGGAGGGGGAATGCGGGCACTGACGGGGCGGCACTGGGAGCCCGAGGCGCCCTGGGACTTCGAGGGCACCGACCCGCAGGTACTGGGGGCACTGGGAGGCACTGGGGGGCACTGGGAGGGACTGGAAGGGACTGGGGGGCACTGGGAGGGGACTGGGATGGACTGGAAGGAACTGGGAGGGCACTGGGAGGGACTGGGATGGACTGGAAGGGACTGGGGGGCACTGGGAGGGACTGGGAGGCACTGGGAGTTTCTCCCTAGGCAGCGTCACAGCGGGCACCGTGCCAGTCTCTCCCTGGTATCCCCGGCCTCTAACTGGTCCCTGACTGGTGCTACTGGTTTCTAACTGGTCTCTAACCGGTCCCTTACTGGTCCCTAACTGGTCTCTAACTGGTGGCCCTGGTCCCTAACTGGTTTCTCCCCACGTGGTGTCGCAGCGGGCACCGGCAGCGGGCACCGTGCCAGTCTCTGCCTGGCATCACCGGCCTCTAACTGGTCTCTAACCGCTGTTACTGGTTCCTAACTGGTCTTACTGGTCCCTAACTGGTCTCTAACTGGTGTTGTCTCGGCAGGCGCTGGCACGGCGGGCCCTGGCGACGGGCGCGGCGGGCAGCTGGGGGCGGGCGCTGCTGGTGGCATCGCTGGGCCGCGAGCTGGGCCTGGGCCGGGCGGCGCCGCCCGCGGGGCTGCGGGAGCTGCTCGACGCCGTCAGCGCCTGCCCCGACCGCGGTGCCCTGCGGCGCCAGCTGCGCCCGCTCTGCGCCGTCTGCGGGGGTGCCCAGCCCCGGCACCGGGTACGGGGCACGGGGGGAACTGGGGGGCACTGGGGGGAACTGGGAGAGGGGGGACTGGGGGGTAAAATGGGCACTGGGGGCACTGGGTGGCACAGGAGCAGCAGGAGTGCCCAGCTCTGGCACTGGGGGCACTGGGTGGCACGGGGGCACTGGGGGACATGGGAGTGCCCAGCCCTGGCACTGGGTACGGGGCACGGGGGGAACTGGGGGGCACTGGGGGAACTGGGAGAGGGGGGGTTGGGGGGTAAATGGGCACTGGAGGCACTGGGAGAGGAGGGTAAACGGGCACTGGGGGCACTGGGGGACATGGGAGTGCCCAGCCCTGGCACCGGGTACGGGGGGAACTGGGGGAACTGGGGGGAACTGGGAGAGGGGGGGTTGGGGGGTAAAATGGGCACTGGGGGCACTGGGTGGCACTGGGGGCACTGGGGGACATGGGAGTGCCCAGCCCTGGCACCGGGTATGGGGCACGGGGGGAACTGGGGGGAACTGGGGGAACTGGGAGAGGGGGGGTTGGGGGGTAAAATGGGCACTGGGGGCACAGGAGAACCCAGCCCTGGCACTGGGTACGGGGCACAAGGAGAACTGGGTGGCACTGGGGGCACTGGGGGGCATGAGAGTGCCCAGCCCCGGCACCGGGTACGGGGCACGGGGGGAACTGGGGGGCACTGGGGGGAGCTGGGAGAGGGGGGTTGGGGGGTAAGATGGGCACTGGGGGCACTGGGTATGGGGCACAGGGGGAACTGGGTGGCACCGGGGCAACTGGGGGAACTGGGAGAGTGGGGGTTGGGGGGTAAGATGGGCACTGGGGGCACTGGGTGGCACAGGAGAACCCAGCCCTGGCACTGGGGGCACTGGAGGGCATGGGAGCAGTGGGGGTGCCCAGCCCTGGCACTGGGAGCACTGGGGGGCACAGGAGCAGCAGGAGTGCCCAGCCCTGGCACTGGGTACGGGGCACAGGGGGCAACTGGGGGGCACTGGGAGAGGGGGGGAAAGGGAGGATTTGTGGGGTTAAAGGGGGTGCCCACCCGTGCCAACCTCGTCGTGTGTGTGTCCCCCCCCCCTTTCTGTGCCCTCCCTGCAGATGCTGGGCCTGGCGTGGTGCCAGTGCCCGCTGTGCCCCGACTGCTTCCGCCTGCACTTCAGCATCGCCGTGCGGGAGCGCGGCGTGCGCGACCTCGTGTGCCCGGCGTGTGCCCGCCCCGACCTCGCCCAGGCCGACGATGCCCAGCGCCTCGCCTACTTCTCCACCCTCGATGTGCAGGTGCCCCCCCCCCCCCCCCACGGCCTGGCACGGGGGCTCTGTGCCCCCTCTGTGCCCTCTTCGTGCCCCCTTTGTGCCCTCTCTGTGCCCCCCTGTGCCCTCTCTGTGCCCTGTTTGTGCCCCCTCTGTGCCCCCTTCGTGCCCCCCTGTGCCCTCTCTGTGCCCCCCTGTGCCCTCTCTGTGCCCCCTTCGTGCCCTCTCTGTGCCCCCTTTGTACCCCCTCTGTGCCCCCTTCGTTCCCCCTCTGTGCCCCCTCTGTGCCCCCTTTGTGCCTCTCTGTGCCCTCTCTGTGCCCCCTTTGTGCCCCCTCTGTGCCTTCTCTGTGCCCCCTCTGTGTCCTCTCCGTGCCCTCTCTGTGCCCCCTCTGTGCCCTCTCTGTGCCCCCTTTGTACCCTCTCTGTGCCCCCTCTGTGCCCTCTCCGTGCCCTCTCTGTGCCCTCTCTGTGCCCCCTCTGTGCCCTCTCCGTGCCCTCTCCGTGCCCTCTCTGTGCCCCCTCTGTGCCCTCTCTGTGCCCCCTTTGTGCCCCCTCTGTGCCTTCTCTGTGCCCCCTCTGTGCCCTCTCCGTGCCCTCTCTGTGCCCTCTCTGTGCCCCCTTTGTGCCCCCTCTGTGCCTTCTCTGTGCCCCCTCTGTGCCCTCTCCGTGCCCTCTCCGTGCCCCCTCTGTGCCCTCTCTGTGCCCCCTTTGTACCCTCTCTGTGCCCCCTCTGTGCCCTCTCCGTGCCCTCTCTGTGCCCCCTCTGTGCCCTCTCTGTGCCCCCTCTGTGCCCTCTCCGTGCCCTCTCCGTGCCCTCTCTGTGCCCCCTCTGTGCCCTCTCTGTGCCCCCTTTGTGCCCCCTCTGTGCCTTCTCTGTGCCCCCTCTGTGCCCTCTCCGTGCCCTCTCTGTGCCCTCTCTGTGCCCCCTTTGTGCCCCCTCTGTGCCTTCTCTGTGCCCCCTCTGTGCCCTCTCCGTGCCCTCTCCGTGCCCCCTCTGTGCCCTCTCTGTGCCCCCTTTGTACCCTCTCTGTGCCCCCTCTGTGCCCTCTCCGTGCCCTCTCTGTGCCCCCTCTGTGCCCTCTCTGTGCCCCCTTTGTACCCTCTCCGTGCCCTCTCTGTGCCCCCTCTGTGCCCTCTCTGTGCCCCCTCTGTGCCCTCTCCGTGCCCTCTCCGTGCCCTCTCCGTGCCCCCTCTGTGCCCTCTCTGTGCCCCCTTTGTGCCCCCTCTGTGCCTTCTCTGTGCCCCCTCTGTGCCCTCTCCGTGCCCTCTCTGTGCCCTCTCTGTGCCCCCTTTGTGCCCCCTCTGTGCCTTCTCTGTGCCCCCTCTGTGCCCTCTCCGTGCCCTCTCCGTGCCCCCTCTGTGCCCTCTCTGTGCCCCCTTTGTACCCTCTCTGTGCCCCCTCTGTGCCCTCTCCGTGCCCTCTCTGTGCCCTCTCTGTGCCCTCTCTGTGCCCCCTTTGTGCCCCCTCTGTGCCTTCTCTGTGCCCCCTCTGTGCCCTCTCCGTGCCCTCTCTGTGCCCTCTCTGTGCCCCCTTTGTACCCTCTCTGTGCCCCCTCTGTGCCCTCTCCGTGCCCTCTCTGTGCCCCCTCTGTGCCCTCTCTGTGCCCCCTTTGTGCCCTCTCTGTGCCCCCTTCGTGCCCTCTCTGTGCCCCCTTTGTGCCCCCTCTGTACCCCCTTTGTACCCTCTCTGTGCCCCCTCTGTGCCCCCTTCGTGCCCTCTCTGTGCCCCCTCTGTGCCCTCTCCGTGCCCCCTCCGTGCCCTCTCTGTGCCCCCTCTGTGCCCTCTCTGTGCCCCCTTTGTACCCTCTCTGTGCCCCCTCTGTGCCCCCTTCGTGCCCTCTCTGTGCCCCCTCTGTGCCCTCTCCGTGCCCCCTCCGTGCCCTCTCTGTGCCCCCCTGTGCCCTCTCTGTGCCCCCTTTGTGCCCCCTCTGTACCCCCTGTGCCCTCTCTGTGCCCCCTCTATGACCCCGAGGTTCAGGGGGCGTCTGTGGGGCAGAGGCTGTGGGGCTGCCCCATAGCGCCCCCAGCCCCATAGCTGCCCCATGGCCCCCCCAGCCCCACGGCTGCCCCATAGCTGCCCCATGGCTGCCCCGTAGCTGCCCCATAGCTCCCCCAGCCCCACGGCTGCCCCATAGCTGCCCCACGGCTGCCCCATAGCCCCCCCAGCCCCACGGCTGCCCCATAGCCGCCCCCCATCTGCCCCACAGCTCCGGCAGTGCTTGGACCCCCCCACGTACCAACTCTTCACTCAGAAACTGACGGAGCTGGAGCTGCTGCGCGACCCCCAGTTCCTGTGGTGCCCCCAGGTGAGGCTCCTATGGCTCCTATAGGGCCTCTATAGGCCCTGTGGATCCCTATGGGTCCCTATGGGCTCTATGGGTCGCTATGGGCTCTGTGGGTCCATATGAGTCCCTATGGGCCCCTATAGGCTCTGGGTCCTTATGGGCTCTGTGGGCCCCTATGGGTTCCTATAGGGCTCTGTGGGTCCCTATGGGTCCCTATAGGGCTCTATGGGCCCCTATGGGCTCTGTGGGTCCCTATAGGGCTCTGTGGGTCCCTATGGGTCAATCTATGGCTCTGTCCCCCCCCGCCCAGTGCTCGTTCGGGTTCATCTTCGAGGCCGAGCACGGCCCAGCCCGGTGCCCCCAGTGCTGCCAGCGCTGCTGCCCCCGCTGCCGCCAGCCGGTGCGTGTGGGGCAATCTATGGGGCAGGGATCTATGGGGCTGGGTCTGTGGGGCTGGGTCTGTGGGGCTGGATCTATGGGGCTGGATCTATGGGGCAGGGATCTGTGAGGCTGGGTCTGTGGGGCAGGGATCTATGGGGCAGGGATCTATGGGGCTGGGTCTGTGGTGCAGGGATCTATGGGGCTGGGTCTGTGGGGCTGGATCTATGGGGCAGGGATCTATGGGGCTGGGTCTGTGGGGCTGGGTCTGTGGGGCAGGATATATGGGGCTGGGTCTGTGGGGCAGGGTGTGGGGTGGGGCCTCTGTGGGTCACTTATGGGTCCCCAAGGGTCTGTGTGGGTCCCTATGGGCTCTATGGGTCCCTATGGGTCCCTATGGGCTCTATGGGTCCCCATGGGTCTGTGTGGGTCCCTATGGGTCTGTGTGGGTCCCTATGGGCTCTATGGGTCCCCATGGGTCTGTGTGGGTCCCTGTGGGCTCTATGGGTCCCTATGGGCTCTATGGGTCCCTATGTGTCACCTATGGGGCTGCCCCACAGTGGGACCCGGCCCACGCGTCGCTCTCCTGCGCCGAGTTCCAGGCCTGGCTCAGCGGCCGCGACCCCCAAGTGCCCGCTGTGGGGCTGGCAGCCTTCCTGCAGGAGCAGCGCCTCGGTGCGTGCCCCGTGCCAACCCCGTGCCAACCCCGTACCCGCCCCATGCCACCCTCATGCCTGCCCCATGCCAACCCTGTGTCACCCCCGTGCCCGCCCTGTGCCACCCCCTTGCCCTGCCCCACAGCTGCCCCATGCCCGCCCCCTGCCCACCCCCACGGCTGCCCCGTGCTCGCCCCATGCCCATCTGTGCCAACCCCGTGCCCTGCCCCACATCCACCCCATGCCAACCCCATGCCAGCCCCGTGCCCTGCCCCATAACTGCCCACATCCACCCCATGCCCGCCCCATGCCAACCCCATGCCCACCCCACACTGAGCCCATGCCAACCCCAAGCCAACCCCGTGCCCTGCCCCATAGCTGCCCCACATCCACCCCATGCCAGCCCCGTGCCCTGCCCCATAGCTGCCCCACATCCACCCCATGCCCGCCCCATGCCAACCCCGTGCCCACCCCACACTGAGCCCATACCAACCCCGTGCCCTGCCCCATAGCTGCCCCACATCCACCCCATGCCCGCCCCATGCCAACCCCACACTGAGCCCATGCCAACCCCGTGCCAGCCCCGTGCCCTGCCCCATAGCTGCCCCACATCCACCCCATGCCAACCCCGTGCCAGCCCCGTGCCCTGCCCCATAGCTGCCCCACATCCACCCCGTGCCCCACGGCTGCCCCCCCACTGACGCTGCCCCCCCCGTGCCCCGCAGTGTGCCCGCGCTGCGGGCTGGCGCTGGTGCTGGCGCGGGGCGGCTGCCTCCACTGCCGCTGCCCCCGCTGCCTCCATCACTTCTGCAGCGCCTGCGCCGGCCCCTTCTACCGCCGCGAGGTGCGTGGGGGGGCACTATGGATTCTATGGGTCCCTGTGGGTCCCTATGGGCTCCTATGGGTCTCTATGGGTTCCTATGGGCTCTATGGGTCCCTATGGGTCTTTATGGGTCCCTATGGGGCTCTATGGGTCCCTATGGGTTCTGTGGGTCCCTATGGGCTCTCTGGGTCCCTATGGGGCTCTGTGGGTCCCTGTGGGTCCCTATGGGCTCTATAGGTCACCATGTGGGTCTCTGCCCCCCAAGTGCTGCCCGGACCTGCAGTGCCCGCTCCGTGGGTCGCTCCATGGGCACCACCCGCGCCGCTGCCTCTTCTACCTGCGCGACTGGGAGCCTGCGCGGCTGCAGCAGCTGCTGACGGTGCTGGGGGCACCTGGGGGGCACCCGGGGGGCAGCTGGGGGGCACCTGGGGGGGCAGCTGGGGGGCACCTGGGGGGCAGCTGCTGACGGTGCTGGGGGCACCTGGGGGGCACCCGGGGGGCAGCTGGGGGGGCAGCTGGGGGGCACCTGGGGGGCAGCTGCTGACGGTGCTGGGGGCACCTGGGGGGGCACCCGGGGGGCACTGGGGGGGCAGCTGGGGGGGCAGCTGGGGGGGCAGCTGGGGGGCAGCTGGGGGCAGCCGTGGGGCAGGGTATGGGCATCTATGGGGCACCTATGGGGCAGGGGGTGTTGTGGGGATCTATGGGGCAGGAGGGAATGTTATGGGTCCTTATGGACTCTATAGGTCCCTATGGGTTCTGTGGGTCCCTATGGGTCTTTATGGGTCCCCATGGGTCCCTATGGTCTATATGGGTCCCTATGGTCCCTATGGGTCCCTGTGGGCTCTATGCGTCCCTATGGGCTCTGTGGGTCCCTGTGGTCCCTATGGACTCTATGGGTCCCTATGGGCTCTGTGGGTCCCTGTGGTCCCTATGGGTCCCTATGGGCTCTGTGGGTCCCTATGGACTCTATGGGTCCCTATGGGCTCTATGGGTCCCTGTGGTCCCTATGGACTCTATGGGTCCCTATGGCTCTGTGGGTCCCTGTGGGTCCCTATGGACTCTATGGGTCTCTGCCCACAGGACGCAGGGATCTCCTTTGAGACCGAGCCACCCCCCGACCTCGTCGTCCCCCCCGGAGGTTGGTGACCCCCCCTTCCCCCTCCCCCCCCGCCCCCCTGTTGCCCCCTGCCCCCCCCTTCTTCCCCCTCCCCCCCTGCCCCCCCCCTTCCCCTACCCCCCCCCCCCATGCCCCGCCCCCCCCCCCCGTGCCCGCGCTGAGCCGTGGGCGCAGGGGGCTGCGCGGTGCCCGAGCAGAAGGAGGCAGCGGGGGGGCTGCGGGACGAGGCCTGCGGGAGGGAGACGGTGCCCGGGCAGGGGGGGCTCTGCCGGTGAGTGGGGCACCACGGGCACTGGGGGGGCACCACGGGCACTGGGGGGGGCACTATGGACACTGGGGGGGCACCGCGGCACTGGGGGGGCACCACGGGCACTGGGGGGGCTCTATGGGCACTGTGGGGGGCACCACGGGCACTGGGGGGGCACCACGGGCACTGGGGGGGGCACTGTGGGGGCACTATGTGGGTACTGGGGGGGCACTATGGGCACTGGGGGGGCTCTATGGACACTGGGGCGGGCACTGTGGGCGCTATGGGGGGCACTATGGGCACTGGGGGGGCACTGTGGGCACTGGGGGGGCACCACGGGCACTGGGGGGGCACTGTGGGTACTGTGGGGGCACTATGGGGGGCACTGTGGGTACTGGGGGGCTCTATGGACACTGGGGCGGGCACTGTGGGCGCTATGGGGGGCTCTATGGGCACTGCGGGGGGCACTACGGGCATTGGAGGGGCACTATGGGCTCTGGGGGGGGCACCACAGGCACTGTGGGGGGCACTGTGGGGGCACTATGGGTACTGGGGGGGCACTATGGGCACTGGGGGTGGCACCACGGACACTGGGGGGGCAGCACGGGCACTGGGGGGGGCACTATGGGCACTGGGGGGGCACCACGGGCACTGGGGGGGCACTGTGGGTACTGGGGGGGCTCTATGGACACTGGGGCGGGCACTGTGGGCGCTATGGGGGGCACTATGGGCACTGGGGGGGCTCTATGGGCACTGGGGGGGCACTATGGGCGCTATGGGGGGCACTATGGGCACTGGGGGGGCACTATGGGCACTGGGGGGGGCACTATGGGCCCTATGGGGGGCACCACGGGCACTGGGGGGGCACTGTGGGCACTGAGGGGGCTCTATGGGCACTGGGGGGGCACTATGGGGGCACTATGGGCACTGGGGTGGTACCACGGGCACCGGGGGGGCACTGTGGGCACTGGGGGGGGCACCATGGGCACTGGGGTGGCATCACGGGGCACTGGGGGGGCACCACAGGCATTGGGGTGGCACCATGGGCACTGGGGGGCACCATGGGCACTGGGGGGGCACTGTGGGTACTGGGGTGGCACCACGGGCACTGGCGGGGGGGCATTGTGGGCGCTATGGGGGGGCACTATGGGCGCTATGGGGGGGCACTACGGGCACTGGGGGGGGCACTATGGGCACTGGGGTGGTACCACGGGCACCGGAGGGGCACTATGGGGGACACTATGGGCACTGGGGGGCTCTATGGGCACTGGGGGTGGCACCACGGACACTTTGGGGGCTCTATGGGCACTGGGGCGGGCACTGTGGGTGCTATGGGGGGCTCTATGGGCACTGGGGGGGCACTATGGGGGGCACCATGGGTACTGGGGGGGCTCTATGGGCACTGTGGGCGGCACTGTGGGCGCTATGGGGGGGCACTATGGGCACTGGGGGGGCACTGTGGGGGGCACCATGGGTACTGGGGGGGCTCTATGGGCACCGTGGGCGGCACTGTGGGCGCTATAGGGGGGCACTGTGGGCACTGGGGGGGCACCATGGGCACTGGGGTGGCACCACAGGCACTGGGGGGGCACTATGGGCACTGGGGGGGCACTGTGGGCACTGGGGGGGCACCACAGGCACTGTGGGGGGCACCACGGGCATTGGGGGGGCACTGTGGGTACTGGGGGGGCTCTATGGGCACTGGGGGGGCACCACGGGCACTGTGGGGGCGCTATGGGTCCCTCTGGGCTCTGTGGGTCCCTATGGGCTCTGTGGGTCCCTATGGACTCTATGGGTCCCTATGGGCTCTGTGGTCCCTATGGGTCCCTATGGACTCTATGGGTTCCTATGGGCTCTGTGGGTCCCTATGGGTCCCTATGGACTCTATGGGTCCCTATGGGCTCTGTGGGTCCCTGTGGGTCCCTATGGGCGCTGTGGGTCCCTCTGGGCTCTGTGGGTCCCTCTGGGCTCTATGGGTCCCTATGGGCTCTGTGGGTCCCTATGGGCGCTGTGGGTCCCCGTGACCCCAGGTGACCCCCGGGGTGCCCGCAGGACCCATTACACCGAGTACCTGGCGGGGTTGGTGGCCGCGCACGAGCTGAATGTGGAGGCGGGGCCTAACGAGGCGGGGCCCCGCCCCCTGCCCTGAACCCGTCCAATCAGCGCTCGGCGAGGTGCCTGCTGGCCACGCCCCCTGGCGGCCGGAAGGCCACGCCCCCCTCCGGGGCAATAAAGGATTGGGGGGGGGGGGCACCTCCTGTGTCTGCATGGTGACTTGGGGGGCGCTAGGGGTCACTTGGGGGTCACTTGGGGGGGCTGGCAGGTCCCTAGGGGTCACTTAGGGGTCCCTATGGGGCACTTGGGGGTCCCTAGGGGTCACTGAGGGTCACTTAGGGGTCGCTGGGAGTCACTTGGGGGTCCCTATGGCTCACTGGGGGTCACTTGGGGGTCACTGGGGGTCACTATGGGTCACTAGGGGATCACTTGGGGGTCTCTGTGGGGCACTTGGGGGTCCCTATGGGTCACTGAGGGTCACTATGGGTCACTTGGGGGTCGCTAGGGATCACTTAGGGGTCTCCATGTGTCCTTGGGGGTCGCTGGGGGTCACTTGGGGGTCCCTATAGGTCACTGAGGGTCACTTGGGGGGCTGGCAGGTCCCTAGGGGTCACTTGGGGGGGCTGGCAGGTCCCTATTGGTCACTTAGGGGTCCCTATGGGTCGCTGGGTGTCGCCGCAGTTCCCTTATGGAGGGGGGGGGGGGGGGGGGGGCGGTCTTTAGGACCCCGCGGGCTCCGTTTGAGCGCGGGGGTGGGCGGGACTTTAGAGCCCTGGGCGTGGTTTAAGGGGGTGGGGGGGCGGGACTTGGGGCGGGTCACGTGGTTTCGCGGAAGCGGCAGCGCTGGGCGAAGAGCGGTAACGGGGGGGGGGGGGGAAACCCCAAAATCCGCCCCCCCCCCCCCCAAAACCCCTTGAACCCCTCAAACCCCCCCCCCACGACCCCCCCGGCCTCTCGCCCCCTCTTTAACCCCCCCAAATCCCCTTTAACCCCCCCCAATCCCCTTTAACCCCCCGAAACCCCTTTAACCCCCCCCAAATCCCCCCAGACCCCCCCAAATCCCCTTTAACCCCCCCTAAATCCCCTTTACCCCCCCCCAAATCCCCTTTACCCCCCCCAAATCCCCTTTAACCCCCCCAAAATCCCCTTTAACCCCCCCCAAATCCCCCAGACCCCCCCAAATCCCCTTTAACCCCCCCTAAATCCCCTTTAACCCCCCCCCAAATCCCCCCCAAATCCCCTTTACCCCCCCCAAATCCCCTTTAACCCCCCCCAAAATCCCCTTTAACCCCCCCAAATCCCCTTTTATCCCCCCCAAATCCCCCCTTTGCCCCCCCCCAGCCCCCCCAAATCCCCTTTAAACCCCCCCAAACCCCTTTAACCCCCCCCAAATCCCCCCAGACCCCCCCCAAATCCCCTTTAACCCCCCCCAAAATCCCCTTTAACCCCCCCAAAATCCCCTTTAACCCCCCCCAAATCCCCCAGACCCCCCCCAAATCCCCTTTAACCCCCCCCAAAATCCCCTTTAACCCCCCCAATCCCTTTAAACCCCCCCAAACCCCTTTAACCCCCCCCCAAATCCCCCCAGACCCCCCCAAATCCCCTTTAACCCCCCCTAAATCCCCTTTACCCCCCCCAAATCCCCTTTAACCCCCCCAAATCCCTTTAACCCCCCCTAAATCCCCTTTAACCCCCCAAAATCCCCTTTAACCCCCCCCAAAATCCCCTTTAACCCCCCCAAATCCCCCCAGACCCCCCCAAATCCCCTTTAACCCCCCCTAAATCCCCTTTAACCCCCCCAAATCCCCTTTATCCCCCCAAATCCCCCCTTTGCCCCCCCCAATCCCCTTTAACCCCCCCAAACCCCTTTAACCCCCCCAAATCCCCCCAGACCCCCCCAAATCCCCTTTAACCCCCCCAAAATCCCCTTTAACCCCCCCCAATCCCCTTTAACCCCCCAAACCCCTTTACCCCCCCAAAACCCCTTTGACCCCCCAAACCCAACTTTTCCCCTTCAACCCCCCCCAAATCCCCTTTAACCCCCCCCAAACCCCTTTGACCCCCCCAGACTGCCCCCCCCCCAGATGGCATCGCGTGCCCCCCGCCGCCTGCGGGCATGGCTGCTGGCGCAGGTGGAGAGCGGGCGCTTCGCGGGCCTCGAGTGGGACGACGCCGAGCGCTCGGCCCTGCGCATCCCCTGGCAGCACGGGGGCAAGGGGGGGGCCCGGGGGGGCACCGGGGCCGCCCTCTGCAAGGTGGGCTGGGGGGGCCAAGGGGGGGTTGGGGGGCTGGGGGGGGGGTTAAAGGGGATTTGGGGGGGCAAAGGGGGGGTTTGGGGGGGTTAAAGGGGATTTGGGGGGGGTTAAAGGGGATTTAGGGGGGGTTAAAGGGGTTTTGGGGGGGGGTAAAGGGGATTTGGGGGGGTTAAAGGGGTTTTGGGGGGGGTAAAGGGGATTTGGGGGGGGTTAAAGGGGATTAGGGGGGGTTAAAGGGGATTTGGGGGGGCAAAGGGGGGGTTTGGGGGGTTAAAGGGGATTTGGGGGGGTTAAAGGGGATTTAGGGGGGGTTAAATGGGATTTTGGGGGGGTTAAAGGGGATTTAGGGGGGGTTAAATGGGATTTTGGGGGGGTTAAAGGGGATTTAGGGGGGGCTGGGGGGGCAAAGGGGGGGTTTGGGGGGGGGCTGGGGGGGGTTAAAGGGGATTTTGGGGGGGTTAAAGGGGATTTGGGGGGGCAAAGGGGGGGTTTGGGGGGCCTGGGGGGGGGTTAAATGGGATTTTGGGGGGGCAAAGGGGGGGTTTAGGGGGGCTGGGGGGGTTAAATGGGATTTTGGGGGGGTTAAAGGGGATTTGGGGGGCTGGGGGGCAAAGGGGGGGTTTGGGGGGCTGGGGGGGGTTAAATGGGATTTTGGGGGGGTTAAATGGGATTGGGGGGACTGGGGGGGTCAAAGGGGGGGTTAAAATGGGGTTTGGGGGGGGCAAAGGGGGTTTTGGGGGGCTCTGGAAGGGCTGGGGGTGTGTGTGTGTGTGTGTGGTGTGGGCAGGGCCTGAGAGCAGGGGGCGTGGCTTCTCGGTGTGGGCGTGGCTCCCTGTGACCACGCCCCCTCTCCCGGGGCCTGGGCGGAGCTTAAGGGCCCCATTGGGGTCCCTGTGGGTGACGGTGGTGGTGGGGGGTGGGATCTGTGTGGGAGGGGTGGGGCCTGAGAGCAGGGGGCGTGGCTTCTCGGTGTGGGCGTGGCTCCCTGTGACCACGCCCCCTCTCCGGGCCTGGGCGGAGCTTAAGGGCCCATTGGGGTCCCTGTGGGTGACGGTGGGGGTGGGATCTGGGTGGGAGGGGCGGGGGCCTGGGGGAAGGGGCGTGGCTTCTCGGTGTGGGCGTGGCTCCCTGTGACCACGCCCCCCTCTCCCGGGCCTGGGCGGAGCTTAAGGGCCCCCATTGGGGTCCCTGTGGGTGACGGTGGGGGTGGGATCTGAGTGGGATGGGGGGGGGTGGGATCTGGGTGGGATGGGTGGGGCCTGGGAGAAGGGGGCGTGGTTTCTCGAGGTGGGCGTGGCCTCTCTGACCCCGCCCACCCCCCGGCAGGCGTGGGCGGAGTTCAAGGGCCCACTTGTCGGAGGACGCGGCGGGCTGCAAGACGCGTCTGCGCTGCGCCCTGCACAAGAGCCCCGAGTTCCAGGAGCTGCCGGAGCGGTCGCGGGCTGCGCGGGCCCCGCCCTTACCGGGTCTATAGGCTCCTCCCACCGACCCTGGCAGGGCGGGGCCAAGCCAGGGGGGCGGAGCCACAGGAGGCACCGCCCACTGCTGCCGCCGCCGCATGGCAGTGGGGGGAGGAGGAGGAGGAGGAGAAGGGAGGTGAGTGGGGGGCACTTGTGGGGCGCTATGGGGTGCTGAAGGTCACTTAGGGGTCAGTATGGGTCACTTATGGGTCACTATGGGCAACTATGGGTCATTTAGGGGTCACTATGGGTCACTTAGGGGTCACTATGGGTAACTATGGGTCATTTAGGGGTCACTATGGGTCACTTAGGGGTCACTATGGGTAACTATGGGGTCACTTATGGGTCACTATGGGTCACTTAGGGGTCGCTATGGGTCACTTAGAGGTCACTATGGGTTGCTATGGGTCACTTATGGGTCCCTATGGGTAACTATGGGTCACTTAGGGGTCGCTATGGGTAACTATGGGTCACTTAGGGGTCAGTATGGGTTGCTATGAGTCACTTAGGGGTCGCTATGGGTCACTGAGGGTCACTTAGGGGGTCAGTATGGGTCACTTATGGGTTGCTATCGGTCACTTAGAGGTCACTATGGGTAACTATGGGTCACTTATGGGTCACTATGGGTCACTTAGGGGTTGCTGTGGGTCACTATGGGTCGCTATGGGTCACTTATGGGTCGCTATGGGTAACTATGGGTCACTTAGGGTCAGTATGGGTCGCTAGAGTCACTTAGGGGTCGCTATGGGTCACTGAGGGTCACTTAGGGGGTCAGTATGGGTCACTTATGGGTTGCTATCGGTCACTTAGAGGTCACTATGGGTAACTATGGGTCACTTATGGGTCACTTAGGGGTTGCTGTGGGTCACAATGGGTCACTTAGAGGTCACTATGGGTCGCTATGGGTCACTTAGGGGTCGCTATGGGTCACTTAGAGGTCACTATGGGTTGCTATGGGTCACTATGGGTCGATATGGGTCACTTATGGGTCGCTATGGGTAACTATGGGTCACTTAGGGGTCAGTATGGGTCGCTATGGGTCACTTAGGGGTCAGTATGGGTCACTTATGGGTTGCTATCGGTCACTTAGAGGTCACTATGGTCACTTATGGGTCGCTATGGGTCACTTAGGGGTCAGTATGGGTCACTTATGGGTTGCTATCGGTCACTTAGAGGTCACTATGGGTTGCTATGGGTCACTATGGGTCGATATGGGTCACTTAGGGGTCGCTATGGGTCACTTAGGGCCACTTAGGGGTCGCTATGGGTCACTTAGGGGTCACTATGGGCCACTTAGGGTCGCTATGGGGCAGGAGGAGCCTCTTCACTGACAACGGGGGGGTGTGGCCTCATTCTGACCCCACCCCCTCCCCACAGAGGCCCCGCCCCCTGCCCCCCTGAGCCTGAGCGTGGTGCTGGAGAGCGCCGAGCCCCTCCCCCCCAACGAGGGTAAGCCCCGCCCCCTCCCCACAGAGGCCCCACCCCCTCACCAGTCCCCACCCCCCCATTGCACCCTGATCCTGTGGGCGTGGCCTATCGCGATAGGGGCGTGGCCTAGGAGACGATAGGCCTCCCTATCACGATACGGGTGCAGCCTATGGTGGGTGGGCGTGGCCTGTCGCGTGATAGGAGCCCTCTATCGCAGGTGGGTGTGGCCTATCGCGACATGGGCGTGGCCTAGGAGACGATAGGCCTCCCTATCATGATACGGTGTAGCCTATGGGGGGTGGGCGTGGCCTATTGCGCGATAGGAGCCCTCTATCGTGGGTGGGCGTGGCCCGTCGTGACATGGGTGTGGCCTATCGTGTGATAGGAGCCCTCTATTGTGGATGGGCGTGGCCTGTTGCGATATGGGCGTGGCCTATTGCACAATAGGAGCCCTCTTTCGTGGGTGGGCGTGGCCTATCACGTGATAGGAGCCCTCTATCGCGGGTGGGGCGTGGCCTATCGCGACATGGGCGTGGCCTAGGAGACGATAGGCCTCCCTATCACGATACGGGTGCAGCCTATGGGGGTGGGCGTGGCCTATCGCGCAATAGGAGCCCTCTATCGCGGGTGGGCGTGGCCTATCGTGACATGGGCGTGGTCTATCGTGTGATAGGAGCCCTCTATTGTGGATGGGCGTGGCCTATTGCACAATAGGAGCCCTCTTTCGTGGGTGGGCGTGGCCTATCGCGTGATAGGAGCCCTCTATCGCGGTGTGGGCGTGGCCTATTGCGACATGGGCGTGGCCTAGGAGACGATAGGCCTCCCTATCACGATACGGGTGCAGCCTATGGGGGGTGGGCGTGGCCTATCGCGCGATAGGAGCCCTCTATCGTGGGTGGGCGTGGCCTATCACGCGATAGGAGCCCTCTATCGCGGGTCGGCGTGGCCTATCACGCGATAGGAGCCCTCTATCGCGGGTGGGCGTGGCCTATCGTGACAGCTCTTCCCCCCCCCCAGGGCCGCTGCGGCTGGGTCTGTCGGTGCTGCGGGGGGGGGGCGCTGGCCTGGCAAGGTTGGTTCCCTCCCGGCGAGTACCTGCTGGCCCCGCCCCTTCCGCCGCAGGCCCCGCCCCCCGTCCCCACCCCCCTGCCCCACCTCGTGCTGCGCCCCCCCCTCGCCGTGGGGCTGGCGGCCCGGGAGGGCTGCTGGTGGCCAGCGCCCCCCGCGGGATCTTCGTGCGGCTGCGCCGTGGGGCCGGGGCCGGCGCCGCCGTGGGGCTGAGGTGCTGCGGGCCCCACGCGCCGGGGGCTGCGGGGCTGCGCCCGGGGGAGCTGCTGCAGCCCCTTCGACGCGCGGCGCTTCCGGGAAGGTGCGTGACGCACGGCGGCCCCATAGAGCCCCTATAGCTGCCCCATAGATCGCCCCATAGAGCCCCCATAGCTGCCATACAGATCGCCCCATAGAGCCCCTATAGCTGCCATACAGATCGCCCCATAGAGCCCCTATAGCTGCCCCATAGAGCCTCTATAGCTGGCCCCATAGATCACCCCACAGAGCCCCTAAAGCTGCCGTATAGATCGCTCCATAGAGCCCCTATAGCTGCCCCATAGAGCCCCTATAGCTGCCCCACAGATCACCCCACAGAGCCCCTATAGCTTGCCCCATAGATCACCCCATAGAGCCCTATAGCTGCCATACAGATCGCCCCATAGAGCCCCCATAGCTGCCCCATAGATGGCCCCATAGAGTCCTATAGCTGCCCCATAGATCTCCTATAGCTGCCCCATAGATCACCCCATAGGCACCTATAGAGCTCCTATAGCTGCCCCATAGATCACCCCATAGAGCCCCTATAGCTGCCCCATAGATCACCCCATAGAGCCCCTATAGAGCCCCTATAGCTGCCCCATAGATCACCAATAGAGCTCCTATAGCTGCCCCATAGATCACCCCATAGAGCCCTATAGCTGCCGTATAGATCACTCCATAGAGCCCCTATAGCTGCCCCATAGATCACCCCATAGGCACCTATACAGCTCCTATAGCTGCCCCATAGATCACCCCATAGGCACCTATAGAGCCCCTATAGAGTCCCCACAGCTGCCCCATAGATCACCTCATTGGCACCTATAGCTGCCCCATAGACGCCCCTGTAGAGCCCCTATAGCTGCCTCATAGATCACCCCATAGAGCCCCATAGAGCACCTATAGCTGCCCCATAGATCGCCCCATCGGCACCTATAGCTGCCCCGTAGATCACCCTATAGAGCCCCATAGGTACCCTCTTCCTACCCCATAGGGCCCTGGTAACCAGAGCTGCCCCATAGATCACCCCATAGCTCCCCCACGCCTGCCCCACAGATCCCCATCCCTGCCCCATAGCTCCCCTGCCCCACAGATCCCCCACCCCTGCCCCATAGATCCCCACTTCCCTGCCCCACAGCTCCCCCATCCCTGCCGCCATCTCTGCCCCATAGATCCACATCCCTGCCCCACAGCTCCCCCACCCTGCCCCATAGATCCTCTGTCCCTGCCCCATAGCTCCCCTGCCCCCCAGCTCCCCCACCCCTACCCACATCCCTGCCCCATAGATCCCCCCCACCCCTGCCCCATAGATCGCTCTCTCCCCCCAGAGCTGGAGCCAGCACCGGGCCGGCTGGGCCCCCTCCCAGAGCACCGGGTGACGCTGGTTGTGGGGCAGGAGCCGGGGCCCACGGCGGGGACCTTGTCCTGCAGGTGAGGGGCATGGGGGGGCAGATGTGGGGCAGAAAGGGGGAGATGTGGGCAGAAAGGGGGAGATGTGGGGCTGGGGGGGCAGATGTGGGGCAGAAAAGGGGGAGATGTGGGGCAGAAAGGGGGAGATGTGGGGCAGAAAGGGAGAGATGTGGGGCTGGGGGGGAGATGTGGGGCAGAAAGGGAGAGATGTGGGGCAGAAAGGGAGAGATGTGGGGCAGAAAGGGGGAGATGTGGGGCTGGGGGGGAGATGTGGGGCAGAAAGGGAGAGATGTGGGGCTGGGGGGAGATGTGGGGCAGAAAGGGAGAGATGTGGGGCTGGGGGGGGAGATGTGGGGCAGAAAGGGGGAGATGTGGGGCTGGGGGGAGATGTGGGCTGGGGGGGGAGATGTGGAGCAGAGATTGGAAGATGTGGGGCTGCTGTGGGTGGGGGGGGCAAATATGGGGCGATGCAGGGCTGCTATGGGGCCAGCCCCACACCTGCCCCCCTCCCTTTTCTCACCCTCCAGCTCGAGCAAGCCTTCGCGCAGCCACTCCTGGACGAAGCCATTGCTGCCCCGCAGCCCCCCTGCCCCACAGCCGCCTTCTCGTGCCCCACAGCTGCCCCATAGGCTCGCTGTCCCCAATAAACCTGCGCTTTCTCTCTCCCCGCCATCTCTTCTCCCCCTCCCTCTCGCCCAGGCGAAAAGAAAAGGGCGGGGAAGTTCCCGCGCGCGCGAATGCTGAGGCGCCGCCGCCTCCCATTGCTGCGCTGTCTCCGGGGCGTTTGGGATTGGCTGGCGCCTTCCCGCCTCGCCGCTCGCGCCGCTCCCTTCCCCTCCCCGCGCGCTGATTGGCTGGGCGCTGAGGCGGGCGGGCGCGTGGATTGGCTGGACGGGTGGTGGGCGGGGCTGCGCGGCTGGCGCCTTTCCTGCTCGCCCGCTCGCGCCGCTCCCTTCCCCTCCCGCGCGCTGATTGGCTGGGGCGCTGAGGCGGGCGGCGCGTGGATTGGCTGGGCGGGTGATGGGCGGGGCTGCGCGGCTGGCGCCGTTCCTGCCTCGCCCGCTCGCGCCGCTCCCCTCCCCTCCCCGCGCGCTGATTGGCTGGGCGCTGAGGCGGCGGCGCTTGGATTGGCTGGGCGGGCGGACCTAGCGGGTATAAAAGGCGGCGCGGAGGCGGGCGCGGCGGCGGCGGCGACGACGAGAGGGGGAGGAGACGGCGCTGCTGGAGGCTCATTGGGCGCTTAATTACGGCTAATTAGGGGCTCATCGAGCGCTAATTGGGACCCCAGTGCGCGCCAATCGATGGCTCATTAGGAGCTCTGGCTGAGCGCTAATTAAGACCTCATCGAGCCTCCTCGAAGGGGGAGATTGGGCGCTCATTGAGAGCTGATTGGCAACTAATTAAAGTCTAATTAGGCGCTAATTAAGAGCTGATTGAGCGCTAATCAGGCGGTCGTCAAGCCCTGATTAGGCGCTCATTAAGCCATGTTCTACTACCCCGAGGTGCTGCGGCGCCACACGGGCTGCTTCGGCACCATCTGGTAGGGGCCGGGGGGGGCCGGGGGGGGGTGAGTTTTGGGGTGAAATCGGGTGATTTGGGGGTCTCTCTCCTCCCCCCCCCCCCCCCCCCCCCCCCCAGGTTGGCGGCCACCTGCAGCTCGCGGCTGCTGCGCAGGGACTACCTGGGCGTGGACGTGCCCCGCCTATGGTAATGGGGGGGGGTGGGGGGGTGGTCACGTGGGCCATGGACACGCCCCCCCTCCTCCCCCGGGTCCCTCACCCCCCGGCTCTAGCCACGCCCCCTCTCCTCCTTTGACCCCGCCCCCCCGCTGACCCCGCCCCCTCCCCCATTTGGCCACGCCCCTTCACTCCAGCCCCCCCCCCCCCCCCCCCCCGGGGCTGGGTCACGCCCCCTTATGCCCTGTGCCTCCGTCTGGCCACGCCCATGGTGTCTGGCCACGCCCTCTTGCCCCCCCTCCCTCCATGGCCCACGCCCCCTGCGCCCCTGGATCCCTCTTGCCACGCCCCCTCCCCTCTCCATGGCCACGCCCCCTTGCCCCCCTCCCTCTATGGCCACGCCCCTCCCCTCTCCCCCGTCTGGCCATGCCCCCTTGCCCCCCTCCCTCTATGGCCACGCCCCCTCCCCCTCTCTGGCCACGCCCCCTTGCCCTCATCCCCTCTCCCCGGCCACGCCCCTTCAATAGGCCCCTTCCCCTGCTCCCTCTGGCCACGCCCCTTCTCCCCCTCTCCCCATGGCCACCCCCCCTTTTCCCCACCCCCCTCCCCTCTCTGGCCACGCCCCCTACTCATCTGACCACGCCCCTTACTCCTCTGGCCACGCCCCTTTTGGCCACACCCCCTCCTCTAACCACGCCCCCCCTTTCAATAAGGCCCCTCCTTCTCCGCCCCCTCTGGCCACGCCCCCATCCTCCGCTCTAACCCCTCCCATTCCCTTCCCCCAGCGCCGCCGTGTCAGCGTTCGTGATTGGCCGGGGCGGCTGGGAGGTCCCGCCCCCGCGGAGGAGCCCCGCCCCCTCGGTGCTCGCTCTACCTGGCGGCGCTGCTGCAGCTGGGGCTGGCGCGGGTGTACAGGCGCCAGTGCGGCTTCTTGCTGGGTACGGGGGGGCAGGGGGGCACTTGGGGGGCAGCTGTGGGTCCCCCTGCCCCATAGCTGCCCCATAGCTCGGGTTCTGCCCCCCTCCCCCCCCCCCCCCCCCCCCTCCAGAGGAGGCGGCGCTGATCCTGGAGAGGCTGCACCGGGCGCGGGCCGCCCCCCAACATCGACCTGAGCCCCCCTCGGCAGTGAGTGCTGACCCATAGGGGACCCACGGGGACCTATAGATCCCATAGGGACCCATAGAGCCCCGAGGGACCTATAGAGCCCAGAGGGACCCATAGATCCCTAATGGTGCCCCGTAGTGACCCCCCCCAACCTGCCCCCACATTCCGCCCCCCCCCCCCCCAAACCTCCCCATATCCCCCTCCCCAGCCCCATACGTGCCCCATATGTGCCCCACACCCCACAGGCCGCATCTCCTGGTGGACGCGCGGGAGCTGATGGTGACGCTGGAGTTGGCGCCCGACCCCTTCTTCGGCCGCATGGTGCTGCCCCATGGCTGCCCCATGGCTGCCCCCACAGCTGCCCCATAGCGCCCCACAAGTGACCCTCAGTGCCCCATAGCGCCCCCCACAGCTGCCCCCACAGCTGCCCCCACGGCTGCCCCCATAGCTGCCCCATAGCTGCCCCCACAGCTGCCCATAGCACCCCACGGCTGCCCCACAGCGCCCCATAAGTGACCCATAGCGCCCCATGTGCCCCATAGAGCCCATAAGTGACCCTCAGTGCCCCACAGCGCCCCATAAGTGACCCATAAGTGACCCTTAGTGACCCATACCACCTCATAAGTGACCAACAGTGCCCCATAAGTGCCCCACACGGACCCACGGCTGCCCACATCTCCCCCCCCCCCCCCCAAGGTGCCGGTGCTGCCCGAGGAGCTGCCGCCCCCTCCAGGTGAGCGCTGTCCCCCAAGTGTGGGGCGGGAGGGAGGGGCCCTGCCCCATAAGTGCCCCCCAGCCCCTCCCTGCCCCATAAGTGCCCTCCCAACCCCCCAAACCCACCCCCATCCCCACAAGTGCCCCCTGCCCCACAAGTGCCCCCCTGCCCCATAAGTGCGTCCCACAAGTGCTCCCCCTGACCCCAACTGCCCCCCCAGCCCCCTTCCTGCCCCATAAGTGCCCCCAGCCCACTCCCTGCCCCATAAGTGCCCCCACCCCCATAAGTGCCCCCTGCCCCACAAGTGCGACCCACAAGTGCCCCCCCCGACCCCCAACTGCCCCCCAGCCCCCTCCCAGCCCCACAAGTGCGACCACAAGTGCCCCCCCCGCCCCATAAATGCGAGTCCCAAGTGCCACCCCAAATGCCCTCCTGCCCCATAAGTGTGACCCCCAAGTACCCCCCTCGCCCTGTAAGTGTCCCCCCCACCTCCTCCCCCTCCAGGGCCCCCCTGACCGTGTCCCCGAGATCATCACCCTGCGAGAGCCCGAGCCCGAGCCTGCCCCCCGCCGGCCCTCGAGGTTGGGGGGCTGCCCCATAGCGGGGGGTGTGGGGCTGCCCCATAGCGGGGGGTGTGGGGGCTGCCCCATAGCGGGTGGGGGGCTGCCCCATAGCGGGGTGGGGGGGCGGCAGTTGTGGGACTGCCCCATAGCAAGGGGGGGGGCACTTGTGGGGCGGGGGGGGTGGTTATGGGGCTGGGGGGGCACTTGTGGGGCTGGGGGGGCACTTGTGGGGCGGTGGGGGGTTGTGGGGCAGGGAGGGCACTTGTGAGGTGGTGGGGGGTTGTGGGGCGGTGGGGGATTGTGGGGCGGGGGGACACTTGTGGGACACTTGTGGGGTACGGGGGGGCACTTGTGGGGCACTTGTGGGGCGGGGGGGCACTTGGGGGGCTGCCCCACGGCGCTGGGGGTGCAGGAGATGCTGCCTGAGGTGTCGGCGCGGGAGCTGGAGCTGCTGATGGAGGCAGAGGAGCTGCTGCCCTCAGGTGTGGGGGGGGCACTTATGGGGCACGGGGGGGCACTTATGGGGCACGGGGGGGGCACTTGGGGGGCAGGGGGTGGAGCGGGGCAGGCAGCGGGGACAATTGGGGGGCAAGGGATGGAGTGGGGGGGCACTTATGGGGCACGGGGGGGCACTTGGGGGGCAGGGGTGGAGTGGGGGGGGGGGCACTTGGGGGCAGAGGGGCCACTCGTGGGTCCCAGCCCCACAGCGCGGCTGCTCTCGCCCCACAGTGGAGGAGATCCCGGAGCTGCCCCCGCCCCCCCCCACCCCCCGGTGAGCACTTGGGGGGCACTTAGGGGGCAGGGGGGGGCGCGGGGGGGCACTTGTGGGGCAGGGGGGGGGGGGGCACTTGTGGGGCTGCCCCACACCTCTCTCTGCCCCCACAGCCCACCTGAGAGTCCCCGAGGAGCCGAGTCTGCCCCCCATCCCCGAGGTGCGTGGGGGGGGGGGGGGGGGGGGCGGCCGTGGGGGCCCTATGGGCTCTATAGGTCCCTATGGGCTCTATGGGTCAGCCCTGACCCCTCTCTC
>JAUMJM010000153.1:0-82434 GCA_033558235.1 Neomorphus geoffroyi
CAAGTCCCTGCCCCTCCAGGTTCCAAGTCCCCTCCCAAGTCCCTGCCCCTCCCATGTCCCCAGTCCCCTCCCAACTGCCTGCCTTCCCAAGTCCCTGGCCCTCCCAAGTCCCTAGTCCCTTCCCATGTCCCCTCCCAAGTCCCTGCCCCTCCATGTCCCCAGTCCCCTCCCCAGTCCCTGCCCCTCCCAAATCCCTGCCCCTCCCATGCCAGCAGTCCCCTCCTATGTCCCCAGTCCCCTCCCAGGTCCCTGCCCCTCCCATGTTCCCAGTCCCCTCCCCAGTCCCTGCCCCTCCCATGTCCCCAGTCCCTTCCCAAGTCCCTGCCCCTCCCAGGTCCCAAGTCCTCTCCCAAGTCCCTGCCCCTCCCATGTTCCCAGGCCCCTCCCCAGTCCCTGCCCCTCATATGTCCACAGTCCCCTCCCAAGTCCCTGCCCCTCCCATGTTCCCTGTCCCCTCCCCACTCCTGCCCCTCCCATGTCCCCCAGTCCCCTCCCAACTGCCTGCCCCTGCTATTTCCCCAGTCCCCTCCCCAGTCCCTGCCCCTCCCAAGTCCCCAGTCCCTTCCCAAGTCCCCAGGCCCTCCCAAGTCCCTGACCCTCCCATGTTCCCAGTTCCATCTCCAGTCCCTGCCCCTCCCATGTCCCCAGTCCCCTCCCAAGTCCCCAGTCCCCTCCCAAGTCCCTGCCCCTCCCATGTTCCCAGTCCCCTCCCAACTGCCTACCCCTCCCAAGTACGTGCCCCTCCCAAGTCCACTCCCATGTCCCCAGTCCCCTCCCAACTGCCTGCCCCTCCCAAGTCCCTGGCCCTCTCAGGTCCCTAGTCCTCTCCCATGTCCCCAGTCCCTTCCCAAGTCCCTGCCCCTCCCAAGTCCCTGCCCCTCCCAGGTCCCAAGTCCTCTCCCAAGTCCCTGCCCCTCCCATGTCCCCAGTCCCCTCCCAACTGCCTGCCCCTCCCAATTCCCTGGCCCTCCCAAGTCCCTAGTCCTCTCCCATGTCCCCAGTCCCCTCCCCAGTCCCTGCCCCTCCCAAATCCCTGCCCCTCCCATGCCAGCAGTCCCCTCCCATGTCCCCAGTCCCCTCCCAGGTCCCTTCCCCTCCCATGTTCCCTGTCCCCTCCCCAGTCCCTGCCCCTCCCATGTCACAATTCGCCTCCCAACCTGCCTGCCCCTCCAAGTCCCTGCCCCTCCCATTTGCCCAGTCCCCTCCCCAGTCCCTGCCCCTCCCATGTTCCCAGTCCCCTCCCCAGTCCCTGCCCCTCCCATGTCCACAGTCCCCTCCCAAGTACCCAGTCTCCTCCCAAGTCCCTGCCCCTCCCATGTTCCCACTCCCCTCCCCAGTCCTGCCCCTCCCATGTCCACAGTCCCCTCCCAAGTCACTGCCCCTCCCATGTCCCCAGTCCCCTCCCAACTCAATACCCCTCCCAAGTACCTGCCCCTCCCAAGTCCTCTCCCATGTCCCCAGTCCCCTCTCAACTGCCTGCCCCTCCCAAGTCCCTGCCGCTCCCAAGTCCCTAGTCCCCTCCATGTCCCCCGTCCCTTCCCAAGTCCCTGCCCCTCCCAAGTCCCTGCCCCTCCCAGGTTCCAAGTCCCCTCCCAAGTCCCTGCCCCTCCCAAGTCCCTGCCCCTCCCAGGTCCCAAATCCTCTCCCAAGTCCCTGCCCCTCTCATGTTCCCAGTCCCCACCCCAGCCCCTGCCCCTCCCATGTCCACAGTCCCCTCCCAAGTCCCTGCCCCTCCCATGTCCCCAGTCCCCTCCCAACTGCCTGCCTTCCCAAGTCCCTGGCCCTCCCAAGTCCCTAGTCCCTTCCCATGTCCCCTCCCCAGTCCCTGCCCCTCCTATGTCCCCAGTCCCCTCCCAGGTCCCTGCCCCTGCCATGTTCCCTGTCCCCTCCCCACTCCCTGCCCCTCCCAAGTCCCTGCCCCTTCCAAGTCCCAGTCCCTTCCCAAGTCCCAAGTCCCCTCCAAGTCCCTGACCCTCCCATGTTCCCAGTCCCCTCCCCAGTCTCTGCCCCTCCCATGTCCCCAGTCCCCTCCCAACTGCCTGCCCTCCCAATTCCCTGGCCCTCCCAAGTCCCTAGTCCCTTCCCATGTCCCCAGTCCACTCCCAAGTCCCTGCCCCACACATGTCAACTACCTGCCCCTCCCCAGTCCCTGCCCCTCCATGTTCCCTCTCCCCTCCCCAGTCCCTGCCCCTCCCATATCCCCATTCGCCTCCCAACTGCCTGCCCCTCCCAAGTCCCTGCCCCTCCCATGTTCCCAGTCCCCTCCCCAGTCCCTGCCCCTCCCATGTCCACAGTCCCCTCCCAAGTCACTGCCCCTCCCATGTCCCCAGTCCCCTCCAACTGCCTATCCCTCTCAAGTACCTGCCCCTCCCAAGTCCTCTCCCATGTCCCCAGTCCCCTCCCAACTGCCTGCCCCTACCAATCCCTGGCCCTCCCAGGTCCCTAGTCCCCTCCCATGTCCCCAGTCCCTTCCCAAGTCCCTGCCCCTCCCAGGTCCCAAGTCCTCTCCCAAGGTCCTGCCCCTCCCATGTTCCCAGGCCCCTCCCCCAGTCCCTGCCCCTCCCATGTCCACAGTCCCCTCCCAAGTCCCTGCCCCTCCCATGTCCCTATCCCCTCCCAACTGCCTTCCCCTCCCAAGCCCCTGGCCCTCCCACGTTCCTAGTCCCTTCCCATGTCCCCAGTCCCCTCCCAAGTCCATGCCCCTCCCATGTCCCCAGTCCCCTCCCCAGTCCCTGCCCCTCCCAAATCCCTGCCCCTCC
This sequence comes from Neomorphus geoffroyi, assembly GCA_033558235.1. Lineage (NCBI taxonomy): Eukaryota > Metazoa > Chordata > Aves > Cuculiformes > Neomorphidae > Neomorphus > Neomorphus geoffroyi. The sequence goes on from JAUMJM010000153.1 coordinate 2,760, forward strand.
CATGTCAGCAGTCCCCTCCCATGTCCCCAGTCCCCTCCCAGGTCCCTGCCCCTCCCATGTTCCCTGTCCCCTCCCCCACTCCCTGCCCCTCCCATGTCCCCAGTCCCCTCCCATCTCCCTGCCCCTCCCATTTCCCCAGTCCCCTCCCCAGTCCCTGCCAAGTCCCTGCCCCACCCCAAGTCCCTGACCCTCCCATGCCCCCAGTCCCCTCCCAACTCAATACCACCTCCCAAGTACCTGCCCCTCCCAAATCCTCTCCCAGTCCCCAGTCCCCCCTCAACTGCCTGCCCCCTCCCCAAGTCCCTGCCGCCCAAGCCCTCCCCCCTCCCATGTCCCCCCGTCCCTTCCCAAGTCCCTGCCCCTCCCAAGTCCCTGCCCCTCCAGGTTCCAAGTCCCCTCCCAAGTCCCTGCCTCCCCAAGTCCCCTGCCCCTCCAGGTCCCAAGTCCTCTCCCAAGTCCCTGCCCCTCTCATGTTCCCAGTCCCCACCCCAGTCCCTGCCCCTCCCATGTCCACAGTCCCCTCCAAAGTCCCTGCCCCTCCATGTCCCCAGTCCCCTCCCAACTGCCTGCCTTCCCAAGTCCCTGGCCCTCCCAAGTCCCTAGTCCCTTCCCATGTCCCCTCCCAGTCCCTGCCCCTCCTATGTCCCCAGTCCCCTCCCAGGTCCCTGCCCCTGCCATGTTCCCTGTCCCCTCCCCACTCCCCTGCCCCTCCCAAGTCCCTGCCCCTTCCAAGTCCCCAGTCCCTTCCCAAGTCCCAAGTCCCCTCCCAAGTCCCTGACCCTCCCATGTTCCCAGTCCCCTCCCCAGTCTCTGCCCCTCCCATGTCCCCAGTCCCCTCCCAACTGCCTGCCCCTCCCAATTCCCTGGCCCTCCCAAGTCCCTAGTCCCTTCCCATGTCCCCAGTCCACTCCCAAGTCCCTGCCCCACACATGTCAACTACCTGCCCCTCCCCAGTCCCTGCCCCTCCCATGTTTCCCTCTCCCCTCCCCAGTCCCTGCCCCTCCCATATCCCCATTCGCCTCCCAACTGCCTGCCCCTCCAAGTCCCTGCCCCTCCCATGTTCCCACTCCCCTCCCCAGTCCCTGCCCCTCCAATGTCCACAGTCCCCTCCCAAGTCACTGCCCCTCCATGTCCCCAGTCCCCTCCCAACTGCCTATCCCTCTCAAGTACCTGCCCCCTCCCAAGTCCTCTCCCATGTCCCCCAGTCCCCTCCCAACTGCCTGCCCCTACCAATCCCTGGCCCTCCCAGGTCCCTAGTCCCCTCCCATGTCCCCAGTCCCTTCCCAAGTCCCTGCCCCTCCCAGGTCCCAAGTCCTCTCTCCCAAGGTCCTGCCCCTCCCATGTTCCCAGGCCCCTCCCCAGTCCCTGCCCCTCCCCATGTCCACAGTCCCCTCCCAAGTCCCTGCCCCTCCCATGTCCCTATCCCCTCCCAACTGCCTTCCCCTCCCAAGCCCCTGGCCCTCCCACGTTCCTAGTCCCTTCCCATGTCCCCAGTCCCCCTCCCAAGTCCATGCCCCCTCCCATGTCCCCAGTCCCCTCCCAGTCCCTGCCCCTCCCAAATCCCTGCCCCTCCCATGCCAGCAGTCCCCTCCCATGTCCCCAGTCCCCCTCCCAGGTCACTGCCCCTCCCATGTTCCCTGTCCCCTCCCCACTCCCTGCCCCTCCCATGTCCCCAGTCCCCCTCCCATCTCCCTGCCCCTCCCATTTCCCCAGTCCCCTCCCCAGTCCCTGCCCCTCCCAAGTCCCCAGTCCCTTCCCAATTCCCCAGGCCCCTCCCAAGTCCCTGACCCTCCCATGTTCCCAGTCCCCTCCCCAGTCCCTGCCCCTCCCATGTCCACAGTCCCCTCCGAAGTCACTGCCCCTCCCCATGTCCCCAGTCCCCTCCCAACTGCCTGCCCCTCCCAAGTCCCTGCCCCTCCCAAGTCCCTAGTCCCCTCCCATGTCCCCAGTCCCTTCCCAAGTCCCTGCCCATCCCAAGTCCCTGCCCCTCCCAGGTCCCAAGTCCCCTCCCAAGTCCCTGCGCCTCCCATGTCCCCAGTCCCCTCTCCCAGTCCCTGCCCCTCCCAAGTCCCTGCCCCTCCCGTGTCCCCAGTCCCTTCCCAGTCCCTTCCCCTCCCAAGTCCCTAGTCCCCTCCCATGTCCCGAGTCCCCCCTCCCCAGTCCCCTGCCCCTCCCAAGTCCCTGCCCCTCCCATGTCCCCAGTCCCCTCCAACTGCCTGCCCCTCCCAAGTCCCTGGCCCTCCCAAGTCCCTAGTCCCTTCCCATGTCCCCAGTCCCCTCCCAAGTCCCTGCCCCTCCCATGTCCCCAGTCCCCTCCCCAGTCCCTGCCCCTCCCAAATCCCTGCCCCTCCCATGCCAGCAGTCCCCTCCTATGTCCCCAGTCCCTTCCCAGGTCCCTGCCCCTCCCATGTTCCCTGTCCCCTTCCCATTCCCTGCCCCTCCCATGTCCCCATTCGCCTCCCAACTGCCTGCCCCTCCCAAGTCCCTGCCCCTCCATTTGCCCAGTCCCCTCCCAAGTCCCTGCCCCTCCCATGTTCCAAGTCCCCTCCCCAGTACCTGCCCCTCCCATGTCCACAGTCCCCTCCCAAGTACCCAGTCTCCTACCAAGTCCCTGCCCCTCCCATGTTCCCAGTCCCCTCCCCAGTCCCTGGCCCTCTCCATGTCCACAGTCCCCTCCCAAGTCACTGCCCCTCCCATGTCCCCATTCCCCTCCCAACTGCCTACCCCTCCCAAGTACCTGCCCCTCACAAGTCCTCTCCCATGTCCCCAGTCCCCTCCCAACTGCCTGCCCCTCCCAAGTCCCTGCCCCTCCCAAGTCCCTAGTCCCCTCCCATGTCCCCCGTCCCTTCCCAAGTCCCTGCCCCTCCCAAGTCCCTGCCCCTCCCAGGTCCCAAGTCCTCTCCCAAGTCCCTGCCCCTCTCATGTTCCCAGTCCCCTCCCCAGTCCCTGCCCCTCCCATGTCCACAGTCCCCTCCCAAGTCCTGCCCCTCCCATGTCCCCAGTCCCCTCCCAACTGCCTGCCTTCCCAAGTCCCTGGCCCTCCCAAGTCCCTGCCCATCCCCATGTCCCCAGTCCCCTCCCCAGTCCCTGCCCCCTCCCAAATCCCTGCCCCTCCCATGCCAGCAGTCCCCTCCTATGTCCCCAGTCCCCTCCCAGGTCCCTGCCCCTCCCATGTTCCCTGTCCCCTCCCCACTCCCTGCCCCTCCATGTCCCCAGTCCCCTCCCAACTGCCTGCCTCTCCCAAGTCCTGCACCTCCCAAGTTCCCAGTCCCTTCCCAAGTCCCCAGTCCCCTCCCTTGTCCCTCCCCCTCCCATGTCCACAGTCCCCTCCAAGTCCCTGCCCATCCCATGTTCCCAGTCCCCTCCAAAGTCCCTCGTCCCCTCCCATATCTCCAGTCCCCTCCCAAGTCCCTGCCCCTCCCAAGTCCCTGCCCCTCCGAAGTCCCTACCCCTCCCAGGTCCCTAGTCCCCTCCCAAGTCCCTGCGCCTTCAATGTCCCCAGTCCCCTCTCCAGTCTCTGCCCCTCCCAAGTCCCCTGCCCCCTCCCGTGTCCCCAGTCCCCTCCCAGTCCCTTCCCCTCCCAAGTCCCTAGTCCCCTCCCATGTCCCCAGTCCCCTCCCCAGACCCTGCCCCTCCCAAGTCTCTGCCCTCCCATGTCCCCAGTCCCCTCCCAACTGCTGCCCCTCCCAAGTCCCTGGCCCTCCAGGTCCCTAGTCCCCCTCCCATGTCCCCAGTCCCCTCCCCAGTCCCTGCCCCTAACAAGTCCCTGCCCCTCCCTTGTCCCCAGTCCCCTCCCAACTCCCTGCCCCTCCCAAGTCCCTGGCCCTCCCAGGTCCCTAGACCCCTCCCATCTCCCCAGTCCCTTCCAAAGTCCCTGCCCTCCCAAGTCCCTGCCCCTCCAAGGTCCCAAGTCCCCTCCCCAGTCCCTGCCCCTCCCATATCCACAGTCCCCTCCCCAGTCCCTGCCCCTCCCATGTACACAGTCCCCTCCCAACTCACTGCCCCTCCCATGTCCCCAGTCCCCTCCCAACTGCCTGCCCCACCCATGTCCCTGGCCCTCCCAGGTCCCTAGTCCCCTCCAATGTCCCCAGTCCCCTCCCAAGTCCCCAGTCTCCTCCCATGTTCCCAGTCCCTTCCCAAGTCACTCGTGCCCCTCCCATATCCCCAGTCCCCTCCCAAGTCCCTGCCCCTCCGAAGTCCCTGCCCCTCCCAGGTCACTAGTCCCCTCCCAAGTCCCTGCGCCTCCCATGTCCCCAGTCCCCTCTCCAGCCCCTGCCCCTCCCAAGTCCCTGCCCGTCCCGTGTCCCCAGTCTCCTCCCAGTCCCTTCCCTTCCAAAGTCCCTAGTCCCCTCCGATGTCCCCAGTCCCCTCCCATGTCCGCAGTCCCCTCCCAAGTCCCTTCCCCTCCCATGTTCCCAGTCCCACTCCCCAGTCCCTGCCCCTCCCATGTCCACAGTCCCCTCCCAACTGCCTACCCCTACAAAGTCCCTGGCCCTCCCCAAGTCCCTAGTCCCTTCCATATCCCCAGTCCTCTCCCAAGTCCCTGCCCCTCCCATGTCCCCAGTCCCCTCCCCAGTCCCTCCCCCTCCCAAATCCCTGCCCCTCCCATGTCCCAACGTCCCCTCCCAGGTCCCTGCCCCTCCCAAGTCCCTAGTCCCCCTCCCAAGTCCCCAGTCCCCTCCCCAGTCCCTGCCCCTCCCATGTCCCCAGTCCCCTCCCATGTCCCCCAGTCCCCTCCCAAGGTCCTGCCCCTCCCATGTTCCCAGGCCCCTCCCCAGTCCCTGCCCCTCCCATGTCCACAGTCCCCTCCCAAGTCCCTGCCCCTCCCATGTCCCTATCCCCTCCCAACTGCCTTCCCCTCCCAAGCCCTGGCCCTCCCACGTTCCTAGTCCCTTCCCATGTCCCCCAGTCCCCTCCCAAGTCCATGCCCCTCCCATGTCCCCAGTCCCCTCCCCAGTCCCTGCCCCTCCAAATCCCTGCCCCTCCCATGCCAGCAGTCCCCTCCCATGTCCCCAGTCCCCTCCCAGGTCCCTGCCCCTCCCATATTCCCTGTCCCCTCCCCACTCCCTGCCCCTCCCATGTCCCCAGTCCCCTCCCATCTCCCTGCCCCTCCCATTTCCCCAGTCCCCTCCCCAGTCGCTGCCCCTCCCAAGTCCCCAGTCCCTTCCCAATTCCCCAGGCCCCTCCCAAGTCCCTGACCCTCCCATGTTCCCAGTCCCCTCCCCAGTCCCTGCCCCTCCCATGTCCACAGTCCCCTCCGAAGTCACTGCCCCTCCCATGTCCCCAGTCCCCCTCCCAACTGCCTGCCCCTCCCAAGTCCCTGCCCCTCCCAAGTCCCTAGTCCCCTCCCATGTCCCCCAGTCCCTTCCCAAGTCCCTGCCCATCCAAGTCCCTGCCCCTCCCAGGTCCCAAGTCCCCCTCCCAAGTCCCTGCGCCTCCCATGTCCCCAGTCCCCTCTCCAGTCCCTGCCCCTCCCAAGTCCCTGCCCCTCCCGTGTCCCCAGTCCCTTCCCAGTCCCTTCCCCTCCCAAGTCCCTAGTCCCCTCCCATGTCCCGAGTCCCCTCCCCAGTCCCTGCCCCTCCCAAGTCCCTGCCCCTCCCATGTCCCCAGTCCCCTCCCAACTGCCTGCCCCTCCCAAGTCCCTGGCCCTCCCAAGTCCCTAGTCCCTTCCCATGTCCCCAGTCCCCTCCCAAGTCCCTGCCCCTCCCATGTCCCCAGTCCCCTCCCCAGTCCCTGCCCCTCCCAAATCCCTGCCCCTCCCATGCCAGCAGTCCCCTCCTATGTCCCCAGTCCCTTCCCAGGTCCCTGCCCCTCCCATGTTCCCTGTCCCCTTCCCATTCCCTGCCCCTCCCATGTCCCCATTCGCCTCCCAACTGCCTGCCCCTCCCAAGTCCCTGCCCCTCCCATTTGCCCAGTCCCCTCCCAAGTCCCTGCCCCTCCCATGTTCCAAGTCCCCTCCCCAGTACCTGCCCCTCCCATGTCCACAGTCCCCTCCCAAGTACCCAGTCTCCTACCAAGTCCCTGCCCCTCCCATGTTCCCAGTCCCCTCCCCAGTCCCTGGCCCTCCCATGTCCACAGTCCCCTCCCAAGTCACTGCCCCTCCCATGTCCCCATTCCCCTCCCAACTGCCTACCCCTCCCAAGTACCTGCCCCTCACAAGTCCTCTCCCATGTCCCCAGTCCCCTCCCAACTGCCTGCCCCTCCCAAGTCCCTGCCCCTCCCAAGTCCCTAGTCCCCTCCCATGTCCCCAGTCCCTTCCCAAGTCCCTGCCCATCCCAAGTCCCTGCCCCTCCCAGGTCCCAAGTCCCCTCCCAAGTCCCTGCGCCTCCCATGTCCCCAGTCCCCTCTCCAGTCCCTGCCCCTCCCAAGTCCCTGCCCCTCCCGTGTCCCCAGTCCCTTCCCAGTCCCTTCCCCTCCCAAGTCCCTAGTCCCCTCCCATGTCCCGAGTCCCCTCCCCAGTCCCTGCCCCTCCCAAGTCCCTGCCCCTCCCATGTCCCCAGTCCCCTCCCAACTGCCTGCCCCTCCCAAGTCCCTGGCCCTCCCAAGTCCCTAGTCCCTTCCCATGTCCCCAGTCCCCTCCCAAGTCCCTGCCCCTCCCATGTCCCCAGTCCCCTCCCCAGTCCCTGCCCCTCCCAAATCCCTGCCCCTCCCATGCCAGCAGTCCCCTCCTATGTCCCCAGTCCCTTCCCAGGTCCCTGCCCCTCCCATGTTCCCTGTCCCCTTCCCATTCCCTGCCCCTCCCATGTCCCCATTCGCCTCCCAACTGCCTGCCCCTCCCAAGTCCCTGCCCCTCCCATTTGCCCAGTCCCCTCCCAAGTCCCTGCCCCTCCCATGTTCCAAGTCCCCTCCCCAGTACCTGCCCCTCCCATGTCCACAGTCCCCTCCCAAGTACCCAGTCTCCTACCAAGTCCCTGCCCCTCCCATGTTCCCAGTCCCCTCCCCAGTCCCTGGCCCTCCCATGTCCACAGTCCCCTCCCAAGTCACTGCCCCTCCCATGTCCCCATTCCCCTCCCAACTGCCTACCCCTCCCAAGTACCTGCCCCTCACAAGTCCTCTCCCATGTCCCCAGTCCCCTCCCAACTGCCTGCCCCTCCCAAGTCCCTGCCGCTCCCAAGTCCCTAGTCCCCTCCCATGTCCCCCGTCCCTTCCCAAGTCCCTGCCCCTCCCAAGTCCCTGCCCCTCCCAGGTCCCAAGTCCTCTCCCAAGTCCCTGCCCCTCTCATGTTCCCAGTCCCCTCCCCAGTCCCTGCCCCTCCCATGTCCACAGTCCCCTCCCAAGTCCCTGCCCCTCCCATGTCCCCAGTCCCCTCCCAACTGCCTGCCTTCCCAAGTCCCTGGCCCTCCCAAGTCCCTGCCCATCCCATGTCCCCAGTCCCCTCCCCAGTCCCTGCCCCTCCCAAATCCCTGCCCCTCCCATGCCAGCAGTCCCCTCCTATGTCCCCAGTCCCCTCCCAGGTCCCTGCCCCTCCCATGTTCCCTGTCCCCTCCCCACTCCCTGCCCCTCCCATGTCCCCAGTCCCCTCCCAACTGCCTGCCTCTCCCAAGTCCCTGCACCTCCCAAGTTCCCAGTCCCTTCCCAAGTCCCCAGTCCCCTCCCTTGTCCCTCCCCCTCCCATGTCCACAGTCCCCTCCCAAGTCCCTGCCCATCCCATGTTCCCAGTCCCCTCCAAAGTCCCTCGTCCCCTCCCATATCTCCAGTCCCCTCCCAAGTCCCTGCCCCTCCCAAGTCCCTGCCCCTCCGAAGTCCCTACCCCTCCCAGGTCCCTAGTCCCCTCCCAAGTCCCTGCGCCTTCAATGTCCCCAGTCCCCTCTCCAGTCTCTGCCCCTCCCAAGTCCCTGCCCCTCCCGTGTCCCCAGTCCCCTCCCAGTCCCTTCCCCTCCCAAGTCCCTAGTCCCCTCCCATGTCCCCAGTCCCCTCCCCAGACCCTGCCCCTCCCAAGTCTCTGCCCCTCCCATGTCCCCAGTCCCCTCCCAACTGCCTGCCCCTCCCAAGTCCCTGGCCCTCCCAGGTCCCTAGTCCCCTCCCATGTCCCCAGTCCCCTCCCCAGTCCCTGCCCCTAACAAGTCCCTGCCCCTCCCTTGTCCCCAGTCCCCTCCCAACTCCCTGCCCCTCCCAAGTCCCTGGCCCTCCCAGGTCCCTAGACCCCTCCCATCTCCCCAGTCCCTTCCAAAGTCCCTGCCCCTCCCAAGTCCCTGCCCCTCCAAGGTCCCAAGTCCCCTCCCCAGTCCCTGCCCCTCCCATATCCACAGTCCCCTCCCCAGTCCCTGCCCCTCCCATGTACACAGTCCCCTCCCAACTCACTGCCCCTCCCATGTCCCCAGTCCCCTCCCAACTGCCTGCCCCACCCATGTCCCTGGCCCTCCCAGGTCCCTAGTCCCCTCCAATGTCCCCAGTCCCCTCCCAAGTCCCCAGTCTCCTCCCATGTTCCCAGTCCCTTCCCAAGTCACTCGTGCCCTCCCATATCCCCAGTCCCCTCCCAAGTCCCTGCCCCTCCGAAGTCCCTGCCCCTCCCAGGTCACTAGTCCCCTCCCAAGTCCCTGCGCCTCCCATGTCCCCAGTCCCCTCTCCAGCCCCTGCCCCTCCCAAGTCCCTGCCCGTCCCGTGTCCCCAGTCTCCTCCCAGTCCCTTCCCTTCCAAAGTCCCTAGTCCCCTCCGATGTCCCCAGTCCCCTCCCATGTCCGCAGTCCCCTCCCAAGTCCCTTCCCCTCCCATGTTCCCAGTCCACTCCCCAGTCCCTGCCCCTCCCATGTCCACAGTCCCCTCCCAACTGCCTACCCCTACAAAGTCCCTGGCCCTCCCAAGTCCCTAGTCCCTTCCCATATCCCCAGTCCTCTCCCAAGTCCCTGCCCCTCCCATGTCCCCAGTCCCCTCCCCAGTCCCTCCCCCTCCCAAATCCCTGCCCCTCCCATGTCCCAAGTCCCCTCCCAGGTCCCTGCCCCTCCCAAGTCCCTAGTCCCCTCCCAAGTCCCCTGTCCCCTCCCAAGTCCCTGCCCCTCCCATGTCCCCAGTCCCCTCCCATGTCCCCAGTCCCCTCCCAAGTCCCTGATCCTGCCATGTTCCCAGTCCCCACCCCAGTCCCTGCCCCTCCCAGGTTCAAAGTCCCCTCCCAAGTCCCTGCTCCTCCCATGTCCCCAGTCCCCTCCCCAGTCCCTGCCCCTCCCAAGTCCCTGCCCCTCGCATGTCCCCAGTCCCCTCCAAAGTTCCTGACCCTCCCAAGTCCCTGCCCCTCCCAGGTCCCAAGTCCTCTCCCAAGACCCTGCCCCTCCCATGTCCCCAGTCCCCTCCAAAGTGCCTGCCCCTCCCAAGTCCCTGGCCCTCCCAAGTCCCTAGTCCCTTCCCATGTCCCCAGTCCCCTCCCAAATCCCTGTCCCTCCCATGCCAGCAGTCCCCTCCCATGTCCCCAGTCCCCTCCCCAATCCCTGCCCCTCCCAAGTCCCCAGTCCCTTCCCAAGTCCCCAGTCCCCTCCCAAGTCCCTGACCCTCCCATGTTCCCAGTCCCCTCCCAAGTCCCCAGTCTCCTCCCAAGTCCCTGCCCCTCCCATGTTCCCAGTCCCATCCCGAGTCCCTGCCCCTCCCATGTCCACAGTCCCCTCCCAAGTCCCCTCCCATGTCCCCAGTCCCCTCCCAACTGCCTGCCCCTCCCAATTCCCTGGCCCTCCCAGGTCCCTAGTCCTCTCCCATGTCCCCAGTCCCTTCCAAAGTCCCTGCCCCTCCCCAGTCCCTGCCCCTCCCATGTTCCCAGTCCCCACCCCTCCCATGTCCACAGTCCCCTCCCAAGTCCCTGCCCCTCCCATGTCCCCAGTCCCCTCCCAACTGCCTGCCCCTCCCAATTCCCTGGCCCTCCCAAGTCCCTAGTCCCTTCCCATGTCCCCAGTCCCCTCCCAAGTCCCTGCCCCTCCCATGTCAATTGCCTGCCCCTCCCCAGTCCCTGCCCCTCCCATGTCCCCAGTCCCCTCCCAGGTCCCTGCCCCTCCCATGTTCCCTGTCCCCTCCCCAGTCCCTGCCCCTCCCATGTCCCCATTCGCCTCCCAACTGCCTGCCCCTCCCAAGTCCCTGCCCCTCCCATTTGCCCAGTCCCCTCCCCAGTCCCTGCCCCTCCCAAGTCCCCAGTCCCTTCCCAAGTCCCCAGTCCCTGACCCTCCCATGTTCCCAGTCCCCTCCCCAGTCCCTGCCCCTCCCATGTCCCCAGTCCCCTCCCAAGTACCCAGTCTCCTCCCAAGTCCCTGCCCCTCCCATGTTCCCAGTCCCCTCCCCAGTCCCTGCCCCTCCCATGTCCACAATCCCATCCCAAGTCACTGCCCCTCCCATGTCCCCAGTCCCCTCCCAACTGCCTTCCCCTACCAATCCCTGGCCCTCCCAGGTCCCTAGTCCCCTTCCATGTCCCCAGTCCCTTCCCAAGTCCCTGCCCCTCCCAGGTCCCAAGTCCTCTCCGAAGTCCCTGCCCCTCCCATGTTCCCAGTCCCCTTCCCAGTCCCTGCCCCTCCCATGTCCACAGTCCCCACCCAACTGCCTGCCCCTCCCAAGTCCCTGGCCCTCCCATGCCAGCAGTCCCCTCCCATGTCCCCAGTCCCCTCCCAGGTCCCTGCCCCTCCCATATTCCCTGTCCCCTCCCTACTCCCTCCCCTCCCATGTCCCCAGTCCCCTCCCAACTGCCTGCCCCTCCCAAGTCCCTGGCCCTCCCAAGTCCCTAGTCCCTTCCCATGTCCCCAGTCCCCTCCGAAGTCCCTGCCCCTCTCATGTCCCCAGTCCCCTCCCCAGTCCCTGCTCCTCCCAAATCCCTGCCCATCCCATGCCAGCAGTCCCCTCCCATGTCACCAGTCCCCTCCCAGGTCCCTGCCCCTCCCATGTTCCCTGTCCCCTCCCCAGTCCCTGCCCCTCCCATGTCCCCAGTCCCCTCCCAACTGCCTGCCCCTACCAATCCCTGGCCCTCCCAGGTCCCTAGTCCCCTCCCATGTCCCCAGTCCCTTCCCAAGTCCCTGCTCCTCCCAGGTCCCAAGTCCTCTCCCAAGTCCCTGCCCCTCCCATGTTCCCAGGCCCCTCCCCAGTCCCTGCCCCTCCCATGTCCACAGTCCCCTCCCAACTGCCTGCCCCTCCCAAGCCCCTGGCCCTCCCACGTTCCTAGTCCCTTCCCATGTCCCCCAGTCCCCTCCCAAGTCCATGCCCCTCCCATGTCCCCAGTCCCCTCCCCAGTCCCTGCCCCTCCCAAATCCCTGCCCCTCCCATGCCAGCAGTCCCCTCCGAAGTCCCTGCCCCTCCCATGTCCCCAGTCCCCTCCCAACTGCCTGCCCCTCCCAAGTCCCTAGTCCCTTCCCATGTCCTCAGTCCACTCCCAAGTCCTGCCCCTCCCATGTCCCCAGTCCCCTCGCAGGTCCCTGCCCCCCCCATGTTCCCTGCCCCTCCCATGCCAGCAGTCCCCTCCCATGTCCCCACTCCCCTCCCAGGTCCCTGCCCCTCCCATGTTCCCTGTCCCCTCCTCACTCCCTGCCCCTCTGATGTCCCCAGTCCCCTCCCAACTGCCTCCCCTCCCATTTCCCCAGTCCCCTCCCCAGTCCCTGCCCCTCCCAAGTCCCCAGTCCCTTCCCAAGTCACCAGGCCCCTCCCAAGTCCCTGACCCTCCCATGTTCCCAGTTCCCTCTCCAGTCCCTGCCCTTCCCATGTCCCCAGTCCCCTCCCAAGTCCCCAATTACCTCCCAAGTCCCTGCCCCTCCCATGTTCCCAGTCCCCTCCCAACTGCCTACCCCTCCCAAGTACGTGCCCCTCCCAAGTCCACTCCCATGTCCCCAGTCCCCTCCCCAGTCCCTGCCCCTCCCAAGTCCCTCGTCCCCTCCCATGTCCCCAGTCCCCTCCCAAGTCCCTGCCCCTCCCATGTTCCCAATCCCCTCCCCAGTCCCTGCCCCTCCCATGTCCCCAGTCCCCTCCCAAGTACCCAGTCTCCTCCCAAGTCCCTGCCCCTCCCATGTTCCCAATCCCCTCCCAAGTCCCTGCCGCTCCCAAGTCCCTAGTCCCCTCCCATGTCCCCCGTCCCTTCCCAAGTCCCTGCCCCTCCCAAGTCCCTGCCCCTCCCAGGTTCCAAGTCCCCTCCCAAGTCCCTGCGCCTACCATGTCCCCAATCCCCTCACCAGTCCCTGCCCCTCCCAAGTCCCTGACCCTCCCATGTCCCCAGTCCCCTCCCAAGTCCCTGCCCCTCCCAAGTCCCTGCCCCTCCCAGTTCCCAAGTCCTCTCCCAAGTCCCTGCCCCTCTCATGTTCCCAGTCCCCACCCCAGTCCCTGCCCCTCCCATGTCCACAGTCCCCTCCCAAGTCCCTGCCCCTCCCATGTCCCCAGTCCCCTCCCAACTGCCTGCCCCTCCCAAGTCCCTTGCCCTCCCAAGTCCCTAGTCCCCTCCCAAGTCCCCAGTCTCCTCCCAAGTCCCTGCCCCTCCCATGTTCCCAGTCCCCTCCCCAGTCCCTGCCCCTCCCATGTCCCCGGTCCCCTCCCAACTCCCTGCCCCTCCCAAGTCCCTGCCCCTCCCAGGTCCCAAGTCCCCACCCCAGTCCCTGCCCCTCCCATGTCCACCGTCCCTTCCCAAGTCCCCAGTCCCCTCCCAAGTCCCTGCCCTTCCCATGTCCCCAGTCCCCTCCCAAGTGCCCAGTCCCCTCCCAAGTCCCTGCCCCTCCCATATCCCCAGTCCCCTCCCAACTGCCTGCCCCTCCCAATTTCCTGGCCCTCCCAAGTCCCTAGTCCCTTCCCATGTCCCCAGTCCCCTCCCAAGTCCCTGCCCCTTCCATGTTAACTGCCTGCCCCTCCCCAGATCCTGCCCCTCCCATGTCCCCAGTCCCCTCCCAGGTCCCTGCCCCTCCCATATCCCCATTCGCCTCCCAACTGACTGCCCCTCCCAAGTCCCTGCCCCTCCCGTGTCCCCAGTCCCCTCCCAGTCCCTTCCCCTCCCTAGTCCCTAGTCCCCTCCCATGTCCCCAGTCCCCTCCCCAGTCCCTGCCCCTCCCAAGTCCCTGCCCCTCCCATGTCCCCAGTCCCCTCCCAACTGCCTACCCCTCCCAAGTCCATGGCCCTCCCAAGTCCCTGCCCCTCCCATGTCCCCAGTCCCCTCCCCAGTCCCTGCCCCTCCCAAGTCCCTGCCTCTCCCATGTTCCCAGGCCCCTCCCCAGTCCCTGCCCCTGCCATGTCCACAGTCCCCTCCCAAGTCCCTGCCCCTCCCATGTCCCTATCCCCTCCCAACTGCCTGTCCCTCCCAAGCCCCTGACCCTCCCACGTTCCTAGTCCCTTCCCATGTCCCCAGTCCCCTCCCCAGTCCCTGCCCCTCCCAAATCCCTGCCCCTCCCATGCCAGCAGTCCACTCCCATGTCCCCAGTCCCCTCCCAGGTCCCTGCCCTTCCCATGTTCCCTGTCCCCTCCCCACTCCCTGCCCCTCCCATGTCCCCAGTCCCCTCCCAACTGCCTCCCGTCCCATTTCCCCAGTCCCCTCCCCAGTCCCTGCCCCTCCCAAGTCCCCACTCCCTTCCCAAGTCCCCAGTCCCCTCCCAAGTCCCTGCCCCTCCCATGTTCCCAGTCCCCTCCCAACTGCCTACCCCTCCCAAGTACCTGCCCCTCCCAAGTCCACTCCCATGTCCCCAGTCCCCTCCCAACTGCCTGCCCCTCCCAAGTCCCTGGCCCTCCCAGGTCCCTAGTCCTCTCCCATGTCCCCTGTCCCTTCCCAAGTCCCTGCCCCTCCAAAGTCCCTGCCCCTCCCAGGTCCCAAGTCCCCTCCCAAGTCCCTGCCCCTCCCATGTCCCCAGTCCCCTCCCAACTGCCTGCCCCTCCCAATTCCCTGGCCCTCCCAAGTCCCTAGTCCTCTCCCATGTCCCCAGTCCCCTCCCCAGTCCCTGCCCCTCCCAAATCCCTGCCCCTCCCATGCCAGCAGTCCCCTCCCATGTCCCCAGTCCCCTCCCAGGTACCTGCCCCTCCCATGTTCCCTGTCCCCTCCCCAGTCCCTGCCCCTCCCATGTCCCCATTCGCCTCCCAACTGTCTGCCCCTCCCAAGTCCCTGCCCCTCCCATTTGCCCAGTCCCCTCCCCAGTCCCTGCCCCTCCCATGTTCCCAGTCCCCTCCCCAGTCCCTGCCCCTCCCATGTCCAAATACCCCTCCCAAGTACCCAGTCTCCTCCCAAGTCCCTGCCCCTCCCATGTCCACAGTCCCCTCCCAAGTCACTGCCCCTCCCATGTCCCCAGTCCCCTCCCAACTGCCTACCCCTCCCAAGTACCTGCCCCTCCCAAGTCCTCTCCCATGTCCCCAGTCCCCTCCCAACTGCCTGCCCCTCCCAAGTCCCTGCCGCTCCCAAGTCCCTAGTCCCCTCCCATGTCCCCCGTCCCTTCCCAAGTCCCTGCCCCTCCCAAGTCCCTGCCCCTCCCAGGTTCCAAGTCCCCTCCCAAGTCCCTGCCCCTCCCAAGTCCCTGCCCCTCCCAGGTCCCAAGTTTTCTCCCAAGTCCCTGCCCCTCCCATGTCCCCAGTCCCCTCCCAACTGCCTGCCCCTCCCAAGTCCCTTGCCCTCCCAAGTCCCTAGTCCCCTCCCAAGTCCCCAGTCTCCTCCCAAGTCCCTGCCCCTCCCATGTTCCCAGTCCCCTCCCCAGTCCCTGCCCCTCCCATGTCCCCGGTCCCCTCCCAACTCCCTGCCCCTCCCAAGTCCCTGCCCCTCCCAGGTCCCAAGTCCCCACCCCAGTCCCTGCCCCTCCCATGTCCACCGTCCCTTCCCAAGTCCCCAGTCCCCTCCCAAGTCCCTGCCCTTCCCATGTCCCCAGTCCCCTCCCAAGTGCCCAGTCCCCTCCCAAGTCCCTGCCCCTCCCATATCCCCAGTCCCCTCCCAACTGCCTGCCCCTCCCAATTTCCTGGCCCTCCCAAGTCCCTAGTCCCTTCCCATGTCCCCAGTCCCCTCCCAAGTCCCTGCCCCTTCCATGTTAACTGCCTGCCCCTCCCCAGATCCTGCCCCTCCCATGTCCCCAGTCCCCTCCCAGGTCCCTGCCCCTCCCATATCCCCATTCGCCTCCCAACTGACTGCCCCTCCCAAGTCCCTGCCCCTCCCGTGTCCCCAGTCCCCTCCCAGTCCCTTCCCCTCCCTAGTCCCTAGTCCCCTCCCATGTCCCCAGTCCCCTCCCCAGTCCCTGCCCCTCCCAAGTCCCTGCCCCTCCCATGTCCCCAGTCCCCTCCCAACTGCCTACCCCTCCCAAGTCCATGGCCCTCCCAAGTCCCTGCCCCTCCCATGTCCCCAGTCCCCTCCCCAGTCCCTGCCCCTCCCAAGTCCCTGCCTCTCCCATGTTCCCAGGCCCCTCCCCAGTCCCTGCCCCTGCCATGTCCACAGTCCCCTCCCAAGTCCCTGCCCCTCCCATGTCCCTATCCCCTCCCAACTGCCTGCCCCTCCCAAGCCCCTGGCCCTCCCACGTTCCTAGTCCCTTCCCATGTCCCCAGTCCCCTCCCCAGTCCCTGCCCCTCCCAAATCCCTGCCCCTCCCATGCCAGCAGTCCACTCCCATGTCCCCAGTCCCCTCCCAGGTCCCTGCCCTTCCCATGTTCCCTGTCCCCTCCCCACTCCCTGCCCCTCCCATGTCCCCAGTCCCCTCCCAACTGCCTCCCGTCCCATTTCCCCAGTCCCCTCCCCAGTCCCTGCCCCTCCCAAGTCCCCACTCCCTTCCCAAGTCCCCAGTCCCCTCCCAAGTCCCTGCCCCTCCCATGTTCCCAGTCCCCTCCCAACTGCCTACCCCTCCCAAGTACCTGCCCCTCCCAAGTCCACTCCCATGTCCCCAGTCCCCTCCCAACTGCCTGCCCCTCCCAAGTCCCTGGCCCTCCCAGGTCCCTAGTCCTCTCCCATGTCCCCTGTCCCTTCCCAAGTCCCTGCCCCTCCAAAGTCCCTGCCCCTCCCAGGTCCCAAGTCCCCTCCCAAGTCCCTGCCCCTCCCATGTCCCCAGTCCCCTCCCAACTGCCTGCCCCTCCCAATTCCCTGGCCCTCCCAAGTCCCTAGTCCTCTCCCATGTCCCCAGTCCCCTCCCCAGTCCCTGCCCCTCCCAAATCCCTGCCCCTCCCATGCCAGCAGTCCCCTCCCATGTCCCCAGTCCCCTCCCAGGTACCTGCCCCTCCCATGTTCCCTGTCCCCTCCCCAGTCCCTGCCCCTCCCATGTCCCCATTCGCCTCCCAACTGCCTGCCCCTCCCAAGTCCCTGCCCCTCCCATTTGCCCAGTCCCCTCCCCAGTCCCTGCCCCTCCCATGTTCCCAGTCCCCTCCCCAGTCCCTGCCCCTCCCATGTCCAAAGTCCCCTCCCAAGTACCCAGTCTCCTCCCAAGTCCCTGCCCCTCCCATGTCCACAGTCCCCTCCCAAGTCACTGCCCCTCCCATGTCCCCAGTCCCCTCCCAACTGCCTACCCCTCCCAAGTACCTGCCCCTCCCAAGTCCTCTCCCATGTCCCCAGTCCCCTCCCAACTGCCTGCCCCTCCCAAGTCCCTGCCGCTCCCAAGTCCCTAGTCCCCTCCCATGTCCCCCGTCCCTTCCCAAGTCCCTGCCCCTCCCAAGTCCCTGCCCCTCCCAGGTTCCAAGTCCCCTCCCAAGTCCCTGCCCCTCCCAAGTCCCTGCCCCTCCCAGGTCCCAAGTTTTCTCCCAAGTCCCTGCCCCTCTCATGTTCCCAGTCCCCACCCCAGTCATTGCCCCTCCCATGTCCACAGTCCCCTCCCAAGTCCCTGGCCCTCCCAAGTCCCTAGTCCCTTCCCATGTCCCCAGTCCCCTCCCAAGTCCCTGCCCCTCCCATGTCCCCAGTCCCCTCCCCAGTCCCTGCCCCTCCCAAATCCCTGCCCCTCCCATGCTAGCAGTCCCCTCCTATGTCCCCAGTCCCCTCCCAGGTCCCTGCCCCTCCCATGTTCCCTGTCTTCTCCCCACTCCCTGCCCCTCCCATGTCCCCAGTTTCCTCCCAACTGCCTGCCCCTCCCAAGTCCCTGCACCTCCTAAGTCCCCAGTCCCTTCCCAAGTACCCAGTCCCCTGCCAAGTCCCTGACCCTCCCATGTTCCCAGTCCCCTCCCCAGTCTCTGCCCCTCCCATGTCCCCAGTCCCCTCCCAAGTCCCTGCCCCTCCCATGTCCCCAGTCCCCTCCCAACTGCCTGCCCCTCCCAATTCCCTGGCCCTCCCAAGTCCCTAGTCCCTTCCCATGTCCGCAGTCCCCTCCCAAGTCCCTGCCCCTCCCATGTCAACTGTCTGCCCCTTCCCAGTCCCTGCCCCTCCCATGTTCCCTGTCCCCTCCCCAGTCCCTGCCCCTCCCATATCCCCATTCGCCTCCCAACTGCCTGCCCCTCCCAAGTCCCTGCCCCTCCCATGTTCGCAGTCCCCTCCCCAGTCCCTGCCCCTCCCATGTCCCCAGTCCCCTCCCAAGTACCGAGTCTCCTCCCAAGTCCCTGCCCCTCCCATGTTTCCAGTCCCCTCCCCAGTCCCTGCCCCTCCCATGTCCACAGTCCCCTCCCAATTCACTGCCCTTCCCATGTCACCAGTCCCCTCCCAACTGCCTATCCCTCCCAAGTACCTGCCCCTCCCAAGTCCTCTCCCATGTCCCCAGTCCCCTCCCAACTGCCTGCCCCTACCAATCCCTGGCCCTCCCAGGTCCCAAGTCCCCTCCCAAGTCCCTGCCCCTCCCATGTCCCCAGTCCCCTCCCCAGTCCCTGCCCCTCCCAAATCCCTGCCCCTCCCATGCCAGCAGTCCCCTCCTATGTCCCCAGTCCCCTCCCAGGTCCCTGCCCCTCCCATATTCCCTGTCCCCTCCCCAGTCCCTGCCCCTCCCATGTCCCCAGTCCCCTCCCAACTTCCTGCCCCTCCCATGTCCCCAGTCCCCTCCCAAGTCCCCAGTCCCCTCCCAAGTCCCTGCCCCTCCCATGTCCCCAGTCCCCTCCCAACTGCCTGCCCCTCCCAATTCCCTGGCCCTCCCAAGTCCCTAGTCCCTTCCCATGTCCCCAGTCCACTCCCAAGTCCCTGCCCCTCCCATGTCAACTGCCTGCCCCTCCCCAGTCCCTGCCCCTCCCATGTCCCCAGTCCCCTCCCCAGTCCCTGCCCCTCCCAAATCCCTGCCCCTCCCATGCCAGCAGTCCCCTCCCATGTCCCCACTCCCCTCCCAGGTCCCTGCCCCTCCCATGTTCCCTGTCCCCTCCCCAGTCCCTGCCCCTCCCATGTCACCAGTCCCCTCCCAAGTACCCAGTCTCCTCCCAAGTCCCTGCCCCTCCCATGTTTCCAGTCCCCTCCCCAGTCCCTACCCCTCCCATGTCCACAGTCCCCTCCCAAGTCACTGCCCCTCCCATGTCCCCAGTCCCCTCCCAACTGCCTATCCCTCCCAAGTACCTGCCCCTCCCAAGTTCTCTCCCATGTCCCCAGTCCCCTCCCAACTGCCTGCCCCTACCAATCCCTGGCCCTCCCAGGTCCCTAGTCCCCTCCCATGTCCCCAGTCCCTTCCCAAGTCCCTGCCCCTCCCAGGTCCCAAGTCCTCTCCCAAGTCCGTGCCCCTCCCATGTTCCCAGTCCCCTCCCCAGTGCCTGCCCCTCCCATGTCCACAGTCCCCTCCCAAGTCTCTGCCCCTCCCATGTCCCTATCCCCTCCCAACTGCCTGCCCCTCCCAAGTCCCTGGCCCTCCCAAGTCCCTAGTCCCTTCCCATGTCCCCAGTCCCCTCCGAAGTCCCTGCCCCTCTCATGTCCCCAGTCCCCTCCCAGGTCCCTCCCCCCCCATGTTCCCTGCCCCTCCCATGCCAGCAGTCCCCTTTCATGTCCCCAGTCTCCTCCCAGGTCCCTGCCCCTCCCATGTTCCCTGTCCCCTCCCCAGTCCCTGCCCCTCCCATGTCCCCAGTCCCCTCCCAACTGCCTGCCCCTACCAATCCCTGGCCCTCCCAGGTCCCTAGTCCCCTCCCATGTCCCCAGTCCCTTCCCAAGTCCCTGCCCCTCCCTGGTCCCAAGTCCTCTCCCAAGTCCCCAATTACCTCCCAAGTCCCTGCCCCTCCCATGTCCCCAGTCCCCTCCCAACTGCCTGCCCCTCCCAAGTCCCTGGCCCTCCCACGTTCCTAGTCCCTTCCCATGTCCTCAGTCCACTCCCAAGTCCTGCCCCTCCCATGTCCCCAGTCCCCTCGCAGGTCCCTGCCCCCCCCATGTTCCCTGCCCCTCCCATGCCAGCAGTCCCCTCCCATGTCCCCACTCCCCTCCCAGGTCCCTGCCCCTCCCATGTTCCCTGTCCCCTCCCCACTCCCTGCCCCTCCCATGTCCCCAGTCCCCTCCCAACTGCCTCCCCTCCCATTTCCCCAGTCCCCTCCCCAGTCCCTGCCCCTCCCAAGTCCCCAGTCCCTTCCCAAGTCACCAGGCCCCTCCCAAGTCCCTGACCCTCCCATGTTCCCAGTTCCCTCTCCAGTCCCTGCCCTTCCCATGTCCCCAGTCCCCTCCCAAGTCCCCAATTACCTCCCAAGTCCCTGCCCCTCCCATGTTCCCAGTCCCCTCCCAACTGCCTACCCCTCCCAAGTACGTGCCCCTCCCAAGTCCACTCCCATGTCCCCAGTCCCCTCCCCAGTCCCTGCCCCTCCCAAGTCCCTCGTCCCCTCCCATGTCCCCAGTCCCCTCCCAAGTCCCTGCCCCTCCCATGTTCCCAATCCCCTCCCCAGTCCCTGCCCCTCCCATGTCCCCAGTCCCCTCCCAAGTACCCAGTCTCCTCCCAAGTCCCTGCCCCTCCCATGTTCCCAGTCCCCTCCCCAGTCCCTGCCCCTCCCATGTCCCCAGTCCCCTCCCAACTGCCTGCCCCTCCCAAGTCCCTGCCGCTCCCAAGTCCCTAGTCCCCTCCCATGTCCCCCGTCCCTTCCCAAGTCCCTGCCCCTCCCAGGTTCCAAGTCCCCTCCCAAGTCCCTGCGCCTACCATGTCCCCAATCCCCTCACCAGTCCCTGCCCCTCCCAAGTCCCTGACCCTCCCATGTCCCCAGTCCCCTCCCAAGTCCCTGCCCCTCCCAAGTCCCTGCCCCTCCCAGTTCCCAAGTCCTCTCCCAAGTCCCTGCCCCTCTCATGTTCCCAGTCCCCACCCCAGTCCCTGCCCCTCCCATGTCCACAGTCCCCTCCCAAGTCCCTGCCCCTCCCATGTCCCCAGTCCCCTCCCAACTGCCTGCCCCTCCCAAGTCCCTTGCCCTCCCAAGTCCCTAGTCCCCTCCCAAGTCCCCAGTCTCCTCCCAAGTCCCTGCCCCTCCCATGTTCCCAGTCCCCTCCCCAGTCCCTGCCCCTCCCATGTCCCCGGTCCCCTCCCAACTCCCTGCCCCTCCCAAGTCCCTGCCCCTCCCAGGTCCCAAGTCCCCACCCCAGTCCCTGCCCCTCCCATGTCCACCGTCCCTTCCCAAGTCCCCAGTCCCCTCCCAAGTCCCTGCCCTTCCCATGTCCCCAGTCCCCTCCCAAGTGCCCAGTCCCCTCCCAAGTCCCTGCCCCTCCCATATCCCCAGTCCCCTCCCAACTGCCTGCCCCTCCCAATTTCCTGGCCCTCCCAAGTCCCTAGTCCCTTCCCATGTCCCCAGTCCCCTCCCAAGTCCCTGCCCCTCCCATGTCAACTGCCTGCCCCTCCCCAGTCCCCTGCCCCCTCCCATGTTCCCTGTCCCCTCCCCAGTCCCTGCCCCTCCCATATCCCCATTCGCCTCCCAACTGCCTGCCCCTCCCAAGTCCCTGCCCCTCCCATGTTCCCAGTCCCCTCCCCAGTCCCTGCCCTCCCATGTCCCCAGTCCCCTCCCAAGTACCCAGTCTCCTCCCAAGTCCCTGCCCCTCCCATGTCCACAGTCCCCTCCCAAGTCACCTGCCCCTCCCATGTCCCCAGTCCCCTCCCAATTGCCTATCCCTCCCAAGTACCTGTCCCTCCCAAGTCCTCTCCCATGTCCCCAGTCCCCTCCCAACTGCCTGCCCCTACCAATCCCTGGCCCTCCCAGGTCCCTATTCCCCTCCATGTCCCCAGTCCCTTCCCAAGTCCCTGCCCCTCCCAGGTCCCAAGTAATCTCCCAAAGTCCCTGCCCCTCCCATGTTCCCAGGCCCCTCCCAGTCCTGCCCCTGCCATGTCCACAGTCCCCCTCCCAAGTCCTGCCCCTCCCATGTCCCTATCCCTCCCAACTGCCTGCCCCTCCCAAGCCCCTGGCCCTCCCACGTTCCTAGTCCCTTCCCATGTCCCCAGTCCCCTCCCAAGTCCATGCCCCTCCCATGTCCCCAGTCCCCTCCCCAGTCCCTGCCCCTCCCAAATCCCTGCCCCTCCCATGCCAGCAGTCCCCTCCCAAGTCCCTGCCCCTCCCATGTCCCTATCCCCTCCCAACTGCCTGACCCTCCCAAGTCCCTGGCACTCCCACGTTCCTAGTCCCTTCCCATGTCCTCAGTCCCCTCCCAAGTCCTGCCCCTCCCATGTCCCCAATCCCCTCGCAGGTCCCTGCCCCCCCCATGTTCCCTGCCCCTCCCATGCCAGCAGTCCCCTCCCATGTCCCCAGTCCCCTCCCAGGTCCCTGCCACTCCCATATTCCCTGTCCCCTCCCCACTCCCTGCCCCTCCCATGTCCCCAGTCCCCTCCCAACTGCCTCCCCTCCCATTTCCCCCCGTCCCCTCCCCAGTCCCTGCCCCTCCCAAGTCCCCAGTCCCTTCCCAAGTCCCCAGGCCCCTCCCAAGTCCCTGACCCTCCCATGTTCCCAGTTCCCCTCTCCAGTCCTGCCCCTCCCATGTCCCCAGTCCCCTCCCAAGTCCCCAATCCCCTCCCAAGTCCCTGCCCCTCCCATGTTCCCAGTCCCCTCCCAACTGCCTACCCCTCCCAAGTACGTGCCCCTCCAAGTCCACTTCCCATGTCCCCAGTCCCCTCCCAACTGCCTGCCCCTCCCAAGTCCCTGGCACTCCCAGGTCCCTAGTCCTCTCCCAAGTACCCAGTCTCCTCCCAAGTCCCTGCCTCTCCCATGTTCCCAGTCCCCTCCCCAGTCCCTGCCCCTCCCATATCCACAGTCCCCTCCACAGTCCCTGCCCCTCCCATGTCCCCATTCGCCTCCCAACTGCCTGCCCCTACCAAGTCCCTGACCCTCCCATTAACCCAGTTCCCTCCCCAGTCCCCTGCCCCTCCCATGTTCCCAATCCCCTCCCCAGTCCCTGCCCCTCCCATGTCCCCAGTCCCCTCCCAAGTACCCAGTCTCCTCCAAGTCCCTGCCCCTCCCATGTTCCCCAGTCCCCTCCCCAGTCCCTGCCCCTCCCATGTCCCCAGTCCCCTCCCAACTGCCTGCCCCTCCTAAGTCCCTGCCGCTCCCAAGTCCCTAGTCCCCTCCATGTCCCCCGTCTCTTCCCAAGTCCCTGCCCCTCCCAAGTCCCTGCCCCTCCCAGGTTCCAAGTCCCCTCCCAAGTCCCTGCGCCTACCCATGTCCCCAATCCCCTCCCCAGTCCCCTGCCCCTCCCAAGTCCCTGCCCCTCCCATGTCCCCAGTCCCCTCCCAAGTCCCTGCCCCTCCCAAGTCCCTGCCCCTCCCAGTTCCCAAGTCCTCTCCCAAGTCCCTGCCCCTCTCATGTTCCCAGTCCCCACCCCAGTCCCTGACCCTCCCATGTTCCAGTCCCCTCCCCAGTCTCTGCCCCTCCCATGTCCCCAGTCCCCTCCCAAGTCCCCAGTCCCCTCCAAGTCCCTGCCCCTCCCATAATCCCAGTCCCCTCCCAACTGCCTGCCACTCCCAATTCCCTGGCGCTCCCAAGTCCCTAGTCCCTTCCCATGTCCCCAGTCCCCTCCCAAGTCCCTGCCCCTCCCATGTCAACTGCCTGCCCCTCCCCAGACCCTGCCCCTCCCATGTCCCCAGTCCCCTCCCAGGTCCCTGCCCCTCCCATGTTCCCTGTCCCCTCCCCAGTCCCCTGCCCCTCCCATATCCCCATTCGCCTCCCAACTGCCTGCCCCTCCCAAGTCCCTGCCCCTCCCATTTGCCCAGTCCCCTCCCCAGTCCCTGCCCCTCCCAAGTCCCCAGTCCCTTCCCAAGTCACAGTCCCTGACCCCTCCCATGTTCCCAGTCCCCTCCCCAGTCCCTGCCCCTCCCATGTCCAAAGTCCCCTCCCAAGTACCCAGTCTCCTCCCAAGTCCCTGCCCCTCCCATGTCCCCAGTCCCCTCCCAACTGCCTGCCCCTACCAATCCCTGGCCCTCCCAGGTCCCTAGTCCCCTCCCATGTCCCCAGTCCCTTCCCAAGTCCCTGCCCCTCCCAGGTCCCAAGTCCTCTCCCAAGTCCCTGCCCCTCCCATGTTCCCAGTACCCTCCGCAGTCCCTGCTCCTCCCATGTCCACAGTCCCCTCCCAACTGCCTACCCCTCCCAAGTACTTGCCCCTCCCAAGTCCTCTCCCATGTCCCCAGTCCCCTCCAACTGCCTGCCCCTACCAATCCCTGGCCCTCCCAGGTCCCTAGTCCCCCTCCCATGTCCCCAGTCCCTTCCCAAGTCCCTGCCCCTCCCAGGTCCCAAGTCCTCTCCCAAGTCCCTGCCCCTCCCATGTCCACAGTCCCCTCCCAAGTCCCTGCCCCTCCCATGTCCCTATCCCCTCCCAACTGCCTGCTCCTCCCAAGTCCCTGGCCCTCCACGTTCCTAGTCCCTTCCCATGTCCCCAGTCCCCTCCCAAGTCCTGCCCCTCCCATGTCCCCAGTCCCCTCCCAGGTCCCTGCCCCCCCCATGTTCCCTGCCCCTCCCATGCCAGCAGTCCCCCTCCCATGTCCCCAGTCACCTCCCAGGTCCCTGCCCCTCCCATGTTCCCTGTCCCCTCCCCACTCCCTGTCCCTCCCATGTCCCCAGTCCCCTCCCAACTGCCTCCCCCTCCCATTTCCCCAGTCGCCTCCCCAGTCCCTGCCCCTCCCAAGTCCCCACTCCCTTCCCAAGTCCCCAGGCCCCTCTCAAGTCCCTGACCCTCCCATGTTCCCAGTTCCCTCTCCAGTCCCTGCCCCTCCCATGTCCCCAGTCCCCTCCCAAGTCCCAGTCCCCTCCCATGTCCCTGCCCCTCCCATGTTCCCAGTCCCCTCCCAACTGCCTACCCCTCCCAAGTACGTGCCCCTCCAAGTCCACTCCCATGTCCCCAGTCCCCTCCCAACTGCCTGCCCCTCCCAAGTCCCTGGCCCACCCAGGTCCCTAGTCCTCTCCCAAGTCCCCAGTACCTTCCCAAGTCCCTGCCCCTCCCAAGTCCCTGCCCCTCCCAGGTCCCAATCCTCTCCCAAGTCCCTGCCCCTCCATGTCCCCAGTCCCCTCCCAACTGCCTGCCCCTCCCAATTCCCTGGCCCTCCCAAGTCCCCTAGTCCTCTCCATGTCCCCAGTCCCCTCCCCAGTCCCTGCCCCTCCCAAATCCCTGCCCCCTCCCATGCCAGGCAGTCCCCTCCCATGTCCCCAGTCCCCTCCCAGGTCCCTGCCCCTCCCATGTTCCCTGTCCCCTCCCCAGTCCCTGCCCCCTCCCATGTCCCCATTCGCCTCCCAACTGCCTGCCCCTCCCAAGTCCCTTGCCCCCTCCCATTTGCCCAGTCCCCCTCCCAGTCCTGCCCCTCCCATGTTCCCAGTCCCCTCCCCAGTCCCTGCCCCTCCCATGTCCACAGTCCGCTCCCAAGTACCCAGTCTCCTCCCAAGTCCCTGCCCCTCCCATGTTCCCAGTCCCCTCCCCAGTCCCCTGCCCCTCCCATGTCCACAGTCCCCTCCCAAGTCACTGCCCCTCCCATGTCGCCAGTCCCCTCCCAACTGCCTACCCCTCCCAAGTACCTGCCCCTCCCAAGTCCTCTCCCATGTCCCCAGTCCCCTCCCAACTGCCTGCCCCTCCCAAGTCCCCTGCCGCTCCCAAGTCCCTAGTCCCCTCCCATGTCCCCCGTCCCTTCCCAAGTCCCTGCCCCTCCCAAGTCCCTGCCCCTCCCAGGTTCCAAGTCCCCTCCCAAGTCCCTGCCCCTCCCAAGTCCCTGCACCTCACAGGTCCCAAGTCCTCTCCCAAGTCCCTGCCCCTCCCAGGTCCCAAGTCCTCTCCCAAGTCCCTGCCCCTCCCATGTCCCCAGTCCCCTCCCAACTGCCTGCCTTCCCAAGTCCCTGCCCCTGCCATGTCCCCAGTCCCCTCCCAACTGCCTGCCCCTACCAATCCCTGGCCCTCCCAGGTCCCTAGTCCCCTCCATGTCCCCAGTCCCTTCCCAAGTCCCTGCCCCTCCCAGGTCCCAAGTCCTCTCCCAAGTCCCTGCCCCTCCCATGTTCCCAGTACCCTCCGCAGTCCCTGCCCCTCCCATGTCCACAGTCCCCTCCCAAGTCCCTGCCCCTCCCATGTCCCCAGTCCCCTCCCAACTGCCTGCACCTCCCAAGTCCCCAGTCCCTTCCCAAGTCCCCAGTCCCCCTCCCAAGTCCCTGACCCTCCCATGTTCCCAGTCCCCTCCCCAGTCTCTTCCCCTCCCATGTCCCCAGTCCCCTCCCAAGTCCCCAGTCCCATCCCAAGTCCCTGACCCTCCCATGTCCCCAGTCCCCTCCCAACTGCCTGCCCTTCCAACTCCCTGGCCCTCCCAGTCTTTAGTCCCTTCCCATGCCCCCAGTCCCCCTCCCAAGTCCCTGCCCCTCCCATGTCAACTGCCTGCCCCTCCCCAGTCCCTGCCCCTCCATGTTCCCTGTCCCCTCCCCAGTCCCTGCCCCTCCCATATCCCCATTCGCCTCCCAACTGCCTGCCCCTCCCAAGTCCCTGCCCCTCCCATGTTCCCAGTCCCCTCCCAGTCCCTGCCCCCTCCCATGTCCCCAGTCCCCTCCCAAGTACCGAGTCTCCTCCCAAGTCCCTGCCCCTCCCATGTCCACAGTCCCCTCCCAAGTCACTGCCCCTCCCATGTCCCCAGTCCCCTCCCAACTGCCTATCCCTCCCAAGTACCTGTCCCTCCCAAGTCCTCTCCCATGTCCCCCAGTCCCCTCCCAACCTGCCTGCCCCTACCAATCCCTGGCCCTCCCAGGTCCCTATTCCCCTCCCATGTCCCCAGTCCCCTTCCCAAGTCCCTGCCCCTCCCAGGTCCCAAGTAATCTCCCAAGTCCCTGCCCCTCCCATGTTCCCAGGCCCCTCCCCAGTCCCTGCCCCTCCATGTCCCTATCCCCTCCCAACTGCCTGCCCCTCCCAAGCCCCTGGCCCCTCCCACGTTCCTAGTCCCTTCCCATGTCCCCAGTCCCCTCCCAAGTCCATGCCCCTCCCAGGTCCCCAGTCCCCTCCCCAGTCCCTGCCTCTCCCAAATCCCTGCCCCTCCCATGCCAGCAGTCCCCTCCCAAGTCCCTGCCCCTCCCATGTCCCTATCCCCTCCCAACTGCCTGCCCCTCCAAGTCCCTGGCCCTCCCACGTTCCTAGTCCCTTCCCATGTCGTCAGTCCCCTCCCAAGTCCTGCCCCTCCCATGTCCCCAGTCCCCTCGCAGGTCCCTGCCCCCCCCATGTTCCCTGCCCCTCCCATGCCAGCAGTCCCCTCCCATGTCCCCAGTCCCCTCCCAGGTCCCTGCCCCTCCATGTTCCCTGTCCCCTCCCCACTCCCTGCCCCTCCCATGTCCCCAGTCCCCTCCCAACTGCCTCCCCTCCCATTTCCCCAGTCCCCTCCCCAGTCCCTGCCCCTCCCAAGTCCCCAGTCCCTTCCCAAGTCCCCAGGCCCCTCCCAAGTCCCTGACCCTCCCATGTTCCCAGTTCCCTCTCCAGTCCCTGCCCCTCCCATGTCCCCAGTCCCCTCCCAAGGACCCCAATCCCCTCCCAAGTCCCTGCCCCTCCCATGTTCCCAGTCCCCTCCCAACTGCCTACCCCTCCCAAGTACGTGCCCCTCCCAAGTCCACTCCCATGTCTCCAGTCCCCTCCCAACTGCCTGCCCCTCCCAAGTCCCTGGCACTCCCAGGTCCTAGTCCTCTCCCAAGTACCCAGTCTCCTCCCAAGTCCCTGCCTCTCCCATGTTCCCAGTCCCCTCCCCAGTCCCTGCCCCTCCCATGTCCACAGTCCCCTCCACAGTCCCCTGCCCCTCCCATGTCCCCATTCGCCTCCCCAGTCCCTGCCCCTCCCATGTTCCCAATCCCCTCCCCAGTCCCTTCCCCCTCCCATGTCCCCAGTCCCCTCCCAAGTACCCAGTCTCCTCCCAAGTCCCTGCCCCTCCCATGTTCCCAGTCCCCCTCCCCAGTCCCTGCCCCCTCCCATGTCCCCAGTCCCCTCCCAACTGCCTGCCCCTCCCAAGTCCCTGCCGCTCCCAAGTCCCTAGTCCCCCTCCCATGTCCCCCGTCCCTTCCCAAGTCCCTGCCCCTCCCAAGTCCCTGCCCCTCCAGGTTCCAAGTCCCCCTCCCAAGTCCTTGCGCCTACCATGTCCCCAATCCCCTCACCAGTCCCTGCCCCTCCCAAGTCCCTGACCCTCCCATGTCCCCAGTCCCCTCCCAAGTCCCTGCCCCTCCAAGTCCCTGCCCCTCCCAGTTCCCAAGTCCTCTCCCAAGTCCCTGCCCCTCTCATGTTCCCAGTCCCCACCCCAGTCCCTGCCCCCTCCCATGTGCACAGTCCCCTCCCAAGTCCCTGCCCCTCCCATGTCCCCAGTCCCCTCCCAACTGCCTGCCCCTCCCAAGTCCCTAGTCCCCTCCCAAGTCCCCAGTCTTTTCCCAAGTCCCTGCCCCTCCCATGTTCCCAGTCCCCTCCCCAGTCCCTGCCCCTCCCATGTCCCCAGTCCCCTCCCAACTCCCTGCCCTTCCCAAGTCCCTTCCCCTCCCAGGTCCCAAGTCCTCTCCCAAGTCCCTGCCCCTCTCATGTTCCCAGTCCCCACCCCAGTCCCTGCCCCTCCCATGTCCACCGTCCCTTCCCAAGTCCCCAGTCCCCTCCCAAGTCCCTGACCCTCCCATGTTCCCAGTCCCCTCCCCAGTCTCTGCCCCTCCCATGTCCCCAGTCCCCTCCCAAGTGCCCAGTCCCCTCCCAAGTCCCTGCCCCTCCCATATCCCCAGTCCCCTCCCAACTGCCTGCCCCTCCCAATTTCCTGGCCCTCCCAAGTCCCTAGTCCCTTCCCATGTCCCCAGTCCCCTCCCAAGTCCCTGCCCCTCCCATGTCAACTGCCTGCCCCCTCCCCAGACCCTGCCCCTCCCATGTCCCCAGTCCCCTCCAAGGTCCCTGCCCCTCCATGTCCCCATTCGCCTCCCAACTGCCTGCCCCTCCCAAGTCCCTGCCCCTCCCATTTGCCCAGTCCCCTCCCCAGTCCCTGCCCCTCCCAAGTCCCCAGTCCCTTCCCAAGTCCCCAGTCCCTGACCCTCCCATGTTCCCAGTCCCCTCCCCAGTCCCTGCCCCTCCCATGTCCAAAGTCCCCTCCCAAGTACCCAGTCTCCTCCCAAGTCCCTGCCCCTCCCATGTTCCCAGTCCCCTCCCCAGTCCCTGCCCCTCCCATGTCCACAGTCCCCTCCCAAGTCCCTGCCCCTCCCATGTCCCCTGTCCCCTCCCAACTGCCTACCCCTCCCAAGTACCTGCCCCTCCCAAGTCCTCTCCCATGTCCCCAGTCCCCTCCCAACTGCCTGCCCCTACCAATCCCTGGCCCTCCCAGGTCCCTAGTCCCCTCCCATGTCCCCAGTAACTTCCCAAGTCCCTACCCCTCCCAGGTCCCAAGGTCTCTCCCAAGTCCTGCCCCTCCCATGTTCCCAGTCCCCTCCCCAGTCCCTGCCCCTCCCATGTCCCCAGTCCCCTCCCAAGTACCCAGTCTCCTCCCAAGTCCCTGCGCCTCTCATGTTCCCAGTCCCCACCCCCAGTCCCTGCCCCTCCCATGTCCACCGTCCCTTCCCAAGTCCCCAGTCCCCTCCCAAGTCCCTGACCCTCCCATGTTCCCAGTCCCCTCCCCAGTCCCTGCCCCTCCCATGTCCCCAGTCCCCTCCCAAGTACCCAGTCTCCTCCCAAGTCCCTGCGCCTCTCATGTTCCCAGTCCCCACCCCAGTCCCTGCCCCTCCCATGTCCACCGTCCCTTCCCAAGTCCCCAGTCCCCTCCCAAGTCCCTGACCCTCCCATGTTCCCAGTCCCCTCCCCAGTCTCTGCCCCTCCCATGTCCCCAGTCCCCTCCCAAGTCCCCAGTCCCCTCCCAAGTCCCTGCCCCTCCCATATACCCAGTCCCCCTCCCAACTGCCTGCCCCTCCCAATTCCCTGGCGCTCCCAAGTACCTAGTCCCTTCCCATGTCCCCAGTCCCCTCCCAAGTCCCTGCCCCTCCCATGTCAACTGCCTGCCCCTCCCCAGACCCTGCCCCTCCCATGTCCCCAGTCCCCTCCCAGGTCCCTGCCCCTCCCATGTTCCCTGTCCCCTCCCCAGTCCCTGCCCCTCCATATCCCCATTCGCCTCCCAACTGCCTGCCCCTCCCAAGTCCCTGCCCCTCCCATTTGCCCAGTCCCCTCCCCAGTCCCTGCCCCTCCCAAGTCCCCAGTCCCTTCCCAAGTCCACAGTCCCTGACCCTCCCATGTTCCCAGTCCCCTCCCCAGTCCCTGCCCCTCCCATGTCCAAAGTCCCCTCCCAAGTACCCAGTCTCCTCCCAAGTCCCTGCCCCTCCCATGTCCCCAGTCCCCTCCCAACTGCCTGCCCCTACCAATCCCTGGCCCTCCCAGGTCCCTAGTCCCCTCCCATGTCCCCAGTCCCTTCCCAAGTCCCTGCCCCTCCCAGGTCCCAAGTCCTCTCCCAAGTCCCTGCCCCTCCCATGTTCCCAGTACCCTCCGCAGTCCCTGCTCCTCCCATGTCCACAGTCCCATCCCAACTGCCTACCCCTCCCAATTACTTGCCCCTCCCAAGTCCTCTCCCATGTCCCCAGTCCCCTCCCAACTGCCTGCCCCTACCAATCCCTGGCCCTCCCAGGTCCCTAGTCCCCTCCCATGTCCCCAGTCCCTTCCCAAGTCCCTGCCCCTCCCAGGTCCCAAGTCCTCTCCCAAGTCCCTGCCCCTCCCATGTTCCCAGTACACTCCGCAGTCCCTGCCCCTCCCATGCCAGCAGTCCCCTCCCAAGTCCCTGCCCCTCTCATGTCCCTATCCCCTCCCAACTGCCTGCCCCTCCCAAGTCCCTGGCCCTCCCACGTTCCTAGTCCCTTCCCATGTCCCCAGTCCCCTCCCAAGTCCTGCCCCTCCCATGTCCCCAGTCCCCTCCCAGGTCCCTGCCCCCCCCATGTTCCCTGCCCCTCCCATGCCAGCAGTCCCCCTCCCATGTCCCCAGTCCCCTCCCAACTGCCTCCCCTCCCATTTCCCCAGTCCCCTCCCCAGTCCCTGCCCCTCCCAAGTCCCCAGTCCCTTCCCAAGTCCCCAGGCCCCTCCCAAGTCCCTGACCCTCCCATGTTCCCAGTTCCCTCTCCAGTCCCTGCCCCTCCCATGTCCCCAGTCCCCTCCCAAGTCCCCAGTCCCCTCCCAAGTCCCTGCCCCTCCCATGTTCCCAGTCCCCTCCCAACTGCCTACCCCTCCCAAGTACGTGCCCCTCCCAAGTCCACTCCCATGTCCCCAGTCCCCTCCCAACTGCCTGCCCCTCCCAAGTCCCTGGCCCTCCCAGGTCCTAGACCTCTCCCAAGTACCCAGTCTCCTCCCAAGTCCCTGCCATCTCCCATGTTACCAGTCCCCTCCCCAGTCCCTGCCCCTCCCATGTCCCCATTCGCCTCCCAACTGCCTGCCCCTCCCAAGTCCCTGCCCCTCCCATTTGCCCAGTTCCCCCCGCAGTCCCTGCCCCTCCCATGTTCCCAATCCCCTCCCCAGTCCCTCCCCCCCCATGTCCCCAGTCCCCTCCCAAGTACCCAGTCTCCTCCCAAGTCCCTGCCCCTCCCATGTCCCCAGTCCCCTCCCAACTGCCTGCCCCTCCCAAGTCCCTGCCGCTCCCAAGTCCCTAGTCCCCTCCCATGTCCCCCGTCCCTTCCCAAGTCCCTGCCCCTCCCAAGTCCCTGCCCCTCCCAGGTTCCAAGTCCCCTCCCAAGTCCCTGCGCCTCCCATGTCCCCAATCCCCTCCCCAGTCCCTGCCCCTCCCAAGTCCCTGCCCCTCCCATGTCCCCAGTCCCCTCCCAAGTCCCTGCCCCTCCCAAGTCCCTGCCTCTCCCAGGTCCCAAGTCCTCTCCCAAGTCCCTACCCCTCCCATGTCCCCAGTCCCCTCCCAGCTGCCTGCCCCTCCCAAGTCCCTTGCCCTCCCAAGTCCCTAGTCCCCTCCCAAGTCCCCAGTCTTTTCCCAAGTCCCTGCCCCTCCCATGTTCCCAGTCCCCTCCCCAGTCCCTGCCCCTCCCATGTCCCCAGTCCCCTCCCAACTCCCTGCCCTTCCCAAGTCCCTTCCCCTCCCAGGTCCCAAGTCCTCTCCCAAGTCCCTGCCCCTCTCATGTTCCCAGTCCCCACCCCAGTCCCTGCCCCTCCCATGTCCACCGTCCCTTCCCAAGTCCCCAGTCCCCTCCCAAGTCCCTGACCCTCCCATGTTCCCAGTCCCCTCCCCAGTCTCTGCCCCTCCCATGTCCCCAGTCCCCTCCCAAGTGCCCAGTCCCCTCCCAAGTCCCTGCCCCTCCCATATCCCCAGTCCCCTCCCAACTGCCTGCCCCTCCCAATTCCCTGGCGCTCCCAAGTCCCTAGTCCCTTCCCATGTCCCCAGTCCCCTCCCAAGTCCCTGCCCCTCCCATGTCAACTGCCTGCCCCTCCCCAGACCCTGCCCCTCCCATGTCCCCAGTCCCCTCCCAGGTCCCTGCCCCTCCCATGTTTCCTGTCCCCTCCCCAGTCCCTGCCCCTCCCATATCCCCTTTCGCCTCCCAACTGCCTGCCCCTCCCAAGTCCCTGCCCCTCCCATGTCCCCAGTCTCCTCCCAACTGCCTCCCCTCCCATTTCCCCAGTCCCCTCCCCCGTCCCTGACCCTCCCATGTTCCCACTTCCTCTCCAGTCCCTGCCCATCCCATGTCACCAGTCCCCTCCCAAGTCCCCAGTCCCCTCCCAAGTCCCTGCCCCTCCCATGTTCCCAGTCCCCTCCCAACTGCCTACCCCTCCCAAGTACGTGCCCCTCCCAAGTCCACTCCCATGTCCCCAGTACCCTCCCAACTGCCTGCCCCTCCAAGTCCCTGGCACTCCCAGGTCCCTAGTCCTCTCCCAAGTACCCAGTCTCCTCCCAAGTCCCTGCCTCTCCCATGTTCCCAGTCCCCTCCCCAGTCCCTGCCCCTCCCATGTCCACAGTCCCCTCTCCAGTCCCTGCCCCTCCCATGTCCCCATTCGCCTCCCAACTGCCTGCCCCTCCCAAGTCCCTGCCCCTCCCATTAACCCAGTTCCCTCCCCAGTCCCTGCCCCTCCCATGTTCCCAATACCCTCCCCAGTCCCGGCCCCTCCCATGACCCCAGTCCCCTCCCAAGTACCCAGTCTCCTCCCAAGTCCCTGCCCCTCCCATGTTCCCAGTCCCCTCCCCAGTCCCTGCCCCTCCCATGTCCCCAGTCCCCTCCCAACTGCCTGCCCCTCCCAAGTCCCTGCCGCTCCCAAGTCCCTAGTCCCCTCCCATGTCCCCCGTCCCTTCCCAAGTCCCTGCCCCTCCCAAGTCCCTGCCCCTCCCAGGTTCCAAGTCCCCTCCCAAGTCCCTGCGCCTCCCATGTCCCCAATCCCCTCCCCAGTCCCTGCCCCTCCCAAGTCCCTGCCCCTCCCATGTCCCCAGTCCACCTCCCAAGTCCCTGCCCCTCCCAAGTCCCTGCCCCTCCCAGGTCCCAAGTCCTCTCCCAAGTCCCTGCCCCTCTCATGTTCCCAGTCCCCACCCCAGTCCCTGCCCCTCCCATGTCCCCAGTCCCCTCCCAAGTCCCTGCCCCTCCCATGTCCCCAGTCCCCTCCCAACTGCCTGCCCCTCCCAAGTCCCTTGACCTCCCAAGTCCCTAGTCCCCTCCCAAGCCCCCAGTCTCCTCCCAAGTCCCTGCCCCTCCCATGTTCCCAGTCACCTCCCCAGTCCCTGCCACTCCCATGTCCCCAGTCCCCTCCCAACTCCCTGCCGCTCCCAAGTCCCTGCCCCTCCCAGGTCCCAAGTCCTCTCCCAAGTCCCTGCCCCTCTCATGTTCCCAGTCCCCACCCCAGTCCCTGCCCCTCCCATGTCCACCGTCCCTTCCCAAGTCCCCAGTCCCCTCCCAAGTCCCTGACCCTCCCATGTTCCCAGTCCCCTCCCCAGTCTCTGCCCCTCCCATGTCCCCAGTCCCCTCCCAAGTGCCCAGTCCCCTCCCAAGTCCCTGCCCCTCCCATATCCCCAGTCCCCTCCCAACTGCCTGCCCCTCCCAATTCCCTGGCCCTCCCAAGTCCCTAGTCCCTTCCCATGTCCCCAGTCCCTTCCCAAGTCCCCTGACCCTCCCATGTCAACTGCCTGCCCCTCCCCAGACCCTGCCCCTCCCATGTCCCCAGTCCCCTCCCAGGTCCCTGCCCCTCCCATATTTCCTGTCCCCTCCCCAGTCCCTGCCCCTCCCATATCCCCATTCGCCTCTCAACTGCCTGCCCCTCCTAAGTCCCTCCCCCTCCCATTTGCCCAGTCCCCTCCCCAGTCCCTGCCCCTCCCAAGTCCCCAGTCCCTTCCCAAGTCCCCAGTCCCTGACCCTTACCCATGTTCCCAGTCCCCTCCCCAGTCCCTGCCCCTCCCATGTCCAAAGTCCCCTCCCAAGTACCCAGTCTCCTCCCAAGTCCCTGCCCCTCCCATGTTCCCAGTCCCCTCCCCAGTCCCTGCCCCTCCTATGTCCACAGTCCCCTCCCAAGTCCCTGCCCCTCCCATGTCCCCTGTCCCCTCCCAACTGCCTACTCCTCCCAAGTACCTGCCCCTCCCAAGTCCTCTCCCACGTCCCCAGTCCCCTCCCAACTGCCTGCCCCTACCAATCCCTGGCCCTCCCAGGTCCCTAGTCCCCTCCCATGTCCCCAGTCCCTTCCCAAGTCCCTGCCCTTCCCAGGTCCCAAGTCCTCTCCCAAGTCCCTGCCCCTCCCATGTTCCCAGGCCCCTCCCCAGTCCCTGCCCCTGCCATGTCCACAGTCCCCTCCCAAGTCCCTGCCCCTCCCATGTCCCTATCCCCTCCCAACTGCCTGCCCCTCCCAAGTCCCTGGCCCTCCCACGTTCCTAGTCCCTTCCCATGTCCCCAGTCCCCTCCCAAGTCCTGCCCCTCCCATGTCCCCAGTCCCCTCCCAGGTCCCTCCCCCCCCATGTTCCCTGCCCCTCCCATGCCAGCAGTCCCCTTTCATGTCCCCAGTCTCCTCCCAGGTCCCTGCCCCTCCCATGTTCCCTGTCCCCTCCCCACTCCCTGCCCCTCCCATGTCCCCAGTCCCCTCCCCACTGCCTCCCCTCCCATTTCCCCAGTCCCCTCCCCAGTCCCTGCACCTCCCAAGTCCCCAGTCCCTTCCCAAGTCCCCAGGCCCCTCCCAAGTCCCTGACCCTCTCATGTTCCCAGTTCCCTCTCCAGTCCCTGCCCCTCCCATGTCCCCAGTCCCCTCCCAAGTCCCCAGTCCCCTCCCAAGTCCCTGCCCCTCCCATGTTCCCAGTCCCCTCCCAACTGCCTACCCCTCCCAAGTACGTGCCCCTCCCAGGTCCCTAGTCCTCTCCCATGTCCCCAGTCCCTTCCCAAGTCCCTGCCCCTTCCAAGTCCCTGCCCCTCCCAGGTCCCAAGTCCTCTCCCAAGTCCCTGCCCCTCCCAAGTCCCCAGTCCCTTCCCAAGTCCCCAGGCCCCTCCCAAGTCCCTGACCCTCCCATGTTCCCAGTTCCCTCTCCAGTCCCTGCCCCTCCCATGTCCCCAGTCCCCTCCCATGTCCCCAGTCCCCCTCCCCAGTCCCTGCCCCTCCCATACCAGCAGTCCCCTCCTATGTCCCCAGTCCCCTCCAGGTCCCTGCAGCTCCCATGTTCCCTGTCCCCTCCCCACTCCCTGCCCCTCCCATGTCCCCAGTCCCCTCACAACTGCCTGCCCCTCCAAAGTCCCTGCCCCTCCCAAGTCCCCAGTCCCTTCCCAAGTCCCCAGTCCCCTCCCAAGTCCCTGACCCTCCCATGTTCCCAGTCCCCTCCCCAGTCTCTGCCCCTCCCATGTCCCCAGTCCCCTCCCAAGTCCCCAGTCCCCTCCCAACTGCCTGCCCCTCACAATTCCCTGGCCCTCCCAAGTCCCTAGTCCCTTCCCATGTCCCCAGTCCCCTCCCAAGTCCCTGACCCTCCCATATCCCCATTCGCCTCCCAACTGCCTGCCCCTCCCAAGTCCCTGCCCCTCCCATGTTCCCAGTCCCCTCCCCAGTCCCTGCCCCTCCCATGTCCCCAGTCCCCTCCCAAGTACCCAGTCTCCTCCCAAGTCCCTGCCCCTCCCATGTCCACAGTCCCCTCCCAAGTCACTGCCCCTCCCATGTCCCCAGTCCCCTCCCAACTGCCTGCCCCTACCAATCCCTGGCCCTCCCAGGTCCCTAGTCCACTCCCATGTCCCCAGTCCCCTCCCAAGTCCCTGCCCCTCCCATGTCAACTGCCTGCCCCTCCCCAGTCCCCTGCCCCTCCCATGTCCCCAGTCCCCTCCCAGGTCCCTGCCCCTCCCATGTTCCCTGTCCCCTCCCCAATCCCTGCCCCTCCCATGTCCCCATTCGCCTCCCAACTGCCTGCCCCTCCCAAGTCCCCGCCCGTCCCATTTCCCCAGTCCCCTCCCCAGTCCCTGCCCCTCCCAAGTCCCCAGTCCCTTCCCAAATCCCCAGTCCCTGACCCTCCCATGTTCCCAGTCCCCTCCCCAGTCCCTGTCCCTCCCATGTCCCCAGTCCCCTCCCAAGTACCCAGTCTCCTCCCAAGTCCCTGCCCCTCCCATGTTCCCAGTCCCCTCCCCAGTCCCTGCCCCTCCCATGTCCACAGTCCCCTCCCACGTCAGTGCCCCTCCCATGTCCCCAGTCCCCTCCCAACTGCCTACCCCTCCCAAGTACCTGCCCCTCCCAAGTCCTCTCCCATGTCCCCAGTCCCCTCCCAACTGCCTTCCCCTACCAATCCCTGGCCCTCCCAGGTCCCTAGTCCCCTCCCATGTCCCCAGTCCCTTCCCAAGTCCCTGCCCCTCCCAGGTCCCAAGTCCTCTCCCAAGTCCCTGCCCCTCCCATGTTCCCAGGCCCCTCCCCAGTCCCTGCCCCTCCCATGTCCCTATCCCCTCCCAACTGCCTGCCCCTCCCAATCCCCTGGCCCTCCCACGTTCCTAGTCCATTCCCATGTCCCCAGTCCCCTCCAAGTCCATGCCCCTCCCATGTCCCCAGTCCCCTCCCCAGTCCCTGCCCCTCCCAAATCCCTGCCCCTCCCATGCCAGCAGTCCCCTCCCAAGTCCCTGCCCCTCTCATGTCCCTATCCCCTCCCAACTGCCTGCCCCTCCCAAGTCCCTGGCCCTCCCACGTTCCTAGTCCCTTCCCATGTCCCCAGTCCCCTCCCAAGTCCTGCCCCTGCCATGTCCCCAGTCCCCTCCCAGGTCCCTGCCCCCCCCATGTTCCCTACCCCTCCCATGCCAGCAGTCCCCTCCCATGTCCCCAGTCCCCTCCCAGGTCCCTGCCCCTCCCATGTTCCCTGTCCCCTCCCCACTCCCCCATGTCCCCAGTCCCCTCCCAACTGCCTCCCCTCCCATTTCCCTAGTCCCCCTCCCCAGTCCCTGCCCCTCCCAAGTCCCCAGTCCCCTTCCCAAGTCCCCAGTCCCCTCCCAAGTCCCTGACCCTCCATGTTCCCAGTTCCCTCTCCAGTCCCTGCCCCTCCCATGTCCCCAGTCCCCTCCCAAGTCCCCAGTCCCCTCCCAAGTCCCTGCCCCTCCCATGCTCCCAGTCGCCTCCCAATTGCCTGCCCCTCCCAAGTCCCTGGCCCTCCCAGGTCCTAGTCCTCTCCCAAGTACCCAGTCTCCTCCCAAGTCCCTGCCCCTCCCATGTTACCAGTCCCCTCCCCAGTCCCTGCCCCTCCCATGTCCACAGTCCCCTCCCCAGTCCCTGCTCCTCCCATGTCCCCATTCGCCTCCCAACTGCCTGCCACTCCCAAGTCCCTGCCCCTCCCATTTGCCCAGTTCCCTCCGCAGTCCCTGCCCCTCCCATGTTCCCAATCCCCTCCGCAGTCCCTGCCCCCCCATGTCCCCAGTCCCCTCCCAAGTACCCAGTCTCCTCCCAAGTCCCTGCCCCTCCCATGTCCCCAGTCCCCTCCCAACTGCCTGCCCCTCCCAAGTCCCTG
This sequence comes from Neomorphus geoffroyi, assembly GCA_033558235.1. Lineage (NCBI taxonomy): Eukaryota > Metazoa > Chordata > Aves > Cuculiformes > Neomorphidae > Neomorphus > Neomorphus geoffroyi. The sequence continues at coordinate 39,802 of JAUMJM010000153.1, forward strand.
CCGCTCCAAAGTCCCTAGTCCCCTCCCATGTCCCCCGTCCCTTCCCAAGTCCCTGCCCCTCCCAAGTCACCTGCCCCTCCCAGGTTCCAAGTCCCCTTCCCCAGTCCCTGCGCCTGCATGTCCCCAATCCCCTCCCCAGTCCCTGCCCCTACCAATCCCTGCCCCTCCCATGTCCCCAGTCCCCTCCCAAGTCCCTACCCCTCCCAGGTCCCAAGTCCTCTCCCAAGTCCCTGCCCCTCCCATGTTCCCAGTCCCCTCCCCAGTCCCTGCCCCTCCCATGTCCCCAGTCCCCTCCCAAGTACCCAGTCTCCTCCCAAGTCCCTGCCCCCTCCCATGTCCACAGTCCCCTCCCAAGTCACTGCCCCTCCCATGTCCCCAGTCCCCTCCCAACTGCCTACCCCTCCCAAGTACCTGCCCCTCCCAAGTCCTCTCCCATGTCCCCAGTCCCCTCCCAACTGCCTGCCCCTCCCAAGTCCCTGCCGCTCCCAAGTCCCTAGTCCCCTCCCCTGTCCCCCGTCCTTCCCAAGTCCCTGCCCCTCCCAAGTCCCTGCCCCTCCCAGGTTCCAAGTCCACTCCCAAGTCCCTGCCCCTCCCAAGTCCCTGCCCCTCCCAGGTTTCAAGTCCCCTCCCAAGTCCCTGTGCCTCCCATGTCCCCAATCCCCTCCCCAGTCCCTGCCCCTCCCAAGTCCCTGCCCCTCCCATGTCCCCAGTCTCCTCCCAAGTCCCTGCCCCTCCATGTTCCCAGTCCCCTCCCAGTCCCTGCCCCTCCCATGTCCCCAGTCCCCTCCCAACTCCCTGCCCCTCCCAAGTCCCTGCCCCTCCCAGGTCCCAAGTCCTCTCCCAAGTCCCTGCCCCTCTCATGTTCCCAGTCCCCACCCCAGTCCCTGCCCCTCCCATGTCCACCGTCCCTTCCCAAGTGCCCAGTCCCCTCCCAATTCCCTGCCCCTCCCATATCCCCAGTCCCCTCCCAACTGCCTGCCCCTCCCAATTCCCTGGCCCTCCCAAGTCCCTAGTCCCTTCCCATCACCCCAGTCCCTTCCCAAGTCCCTGCCCCTCCCATGTCAACTGCCTGCCCCTCCCCAGACCCTGCCCCTCCCATGTCCCCAGTCCCCTCCCAGGTCCCTGCCCCTCCCATGTTTCCTGTCCCCTCCCCAGTCCCTGCCCCTCCCAAGTCCCCTGCCCCTCCCATGTCCCCAGTCTCCTCCCAACTGCCTCCCCTCCCATTTCCCCAGTCCCCTCCCCAGTCCCTGCCCCTCCCAAGTCCCCAGTCCCTTCCCAAGTCCCCAGGCCCCTCCCAAGTCCCTGACCCTCCCATGTTCCCAGTTCCCTCTCCAGTCCCTGCCCCTCCCATGTCCCCAGTCCCCTCCAAAGTCCCCAGTCCCCTCCCAAGTCCTGCCCCTCCCATGTTCCAAGTCCCCTCCCAACTGCCTACACTTACCCCCCCTCCCAAGTACGTGCCCCTCCCAAGTCCACTCCCATGTCCCCAGTCCCCTCCCAACTGCCTGCCCCTCCCAAGTCCTAGCCCTCCCAGGTCCCTAGTCCTCTCCCAAGTACCCAGTCTCCTCCCAAGTCCCTGCCCCCTCCCATGTTCCCAGTCCCCTCCCCAGTCCCTGCCCCTCCCATGTCCACAGTCCCCTCCCCAGTCCCTGCCCCTCCCATGTCCCCATTCGCCTCCAAACTGCCTGCCGCTCCCAAGTCCCTGCCCCTCCCATTAACCCAGTTCCCTCCCCAGTCCTTGCCCCTCCCATATTCCCAATAACCTCCCCAGTCCCTGCCCCTCCCATGTCCCCAGTCCCCTCCCAAGTACCCAGTCTCCTCCCAAGTCCCTGCCCCTCCCATGTTCCCAGTCCCCTCCCCAGTCCCTGCCCCTCCCATGTCCCCAGTCCCCTCCCAATTGCCTGCCCCTCCCAAGTCCCTGCCGCTCCCAAGTCCCTAGTCCCCTCCCATGTCCCCCGTCCCTTCCCAAGTCCCTGCCCCTCCCAAGTCCCTGCCCCTCCCAGGTTCCAAGTCCCCTCCCAAGTCCCTGCGCCTCCCATGTCCCCAATCCCCTCCCCAGTCCCTAGCCCTCCCAAGTCCCTGCCCCTCCCATGTCCCCAGTCCCCTCCAAGTCCCTGCCCCTCCCAGGTCCCAAGTCCTCTCCCAAGTCCCTGCCCCTCTCATGTTCCCAGTCCCCACCCCAGTCCCTGCCCCTCCCATGTCCACATTCCCCTCCCATGTCCTTGCCCCTCCCATGTCCCCAGTCCCCCTCCCAACTGCCTGCCCCTCCCAAGTCCTTGCCCTCCAAAGTCCCTAGTCCCCTCCCAAGTCCCCAGTCTCCTCCCAAGTCCCTGCCCCTCCCATGTTCCCAGTCCCCTCCCCAGTCCCTGCCCCTCCCATGTCCCCAGTCCCCTCCCAACTCCCTGCCCCTCCCAAGTCCCTGCCCCTCCCAAGTCCCAAGTCCTCTCCCAAGTCCCTGCCCCTCTCATGTTCCCAGTCCCCACCCCAGTCCCTGCCCCTCCCATGTCCACCGTCCCTTCCCAAGTCCCCAGTCCCCTCCCAAGTCCCTGACTCTCCATGTTCCCAGTCCCCGCCCAGTCTCTGCCCCTCCCATGTCCCCAGTCCCCTCCCAAGTGCCCAGTCCCCCTCCAAAGTCCCTGCCCCTCCCATATCCCCAGTCCCCTCCCAAATGCCTGCCCCTCCCAATTCCCTGGCCCTACCAAGTCCCTAGTCCCTTCCCATGTCCCCAGTCCCCTCCCAAGTCCCTGCCCCTCCCATGTCAACTGCCTGCCCCTCCCCAGACCCTGCCCCTCCCATGTCCCCAGTCCCCTCCCAGGTCCCTGCCCCTCCCATGTTCCCTGTCCCCTCCCCAGTCCCTGCCCCTCCCATATCCCCATTCGCCTCCCAACTGCCTGCCCCTCCCAAGTCCCTGCCCCTCCCATTTGCCCAGTCCCCTCCCAAGTCCCTGCCCCTCCCATGTCGCCTGTCCCCTCCCAACTGCCTACCCCTCCCAAGTACCTGCCCCTCCCAAGTCCTCTCCCATGTCCCCAGTCCCCTCCCAACTGCATGCCCCTACCAATCCCTGGCCCTCCCAGGTCCCTACTCCCTTCCCATGTCCCCAGTCCCTTCCCAAGTCCCTGCCCCTCCCAGGTCCCAAGTCCTCTCCCAAGTCCCTGCCCCTCCCATGTCCCTATCCCCTCCCAACTGCCTGCCCCTCCGCAGTCCCTGCCCCTCCCATGTCCACAGTCCCCTCCCAAGTCCCTGCCCCTCCCATGTCCCTATCCCCTCCCAACTGCCTGCCCCTCCCAGGTCCCTGGCCCTCCCACGTTCCTAGTCCCTCCCATTTCCCCAGTCCCGTCCCAAGTCCTGCCCCTCCCATGTCCCCAGTCCCCTCCCAGGTCCCTGCCCCCCCCATGTTCCCTGCCCCTCCCATGCCAGCAGTCCCCTCCCATGTCCCCAGTCACCTCCCAGGTCCCTGCCCCTCCCATGTTCCCTGTCCCCTCCCACTCCCTGCCCCTCCCATGTCCCCAGTCCCCTCCCAACTGCCTCCCCTCCCATTTCCCCAGTCGCCTCCCCAGTCCCTGCCCCTCCCAAGTCCCCACTCCCTTCCCAAGTCCCCAGGCCCCTCTCAAGTCCCTGACCCTCCCATGTTCCCAGTTCCCTCTCCAGTCCCTGCCCCTCCCATGTCCCCAGTCCCCTCCCAAGTCCCCAGTCCCCTCCCAAGTCCCTGCCCCTCCCATGTTCCCAGTCCCCTCCCAACCTGCCTACCCCTCCCAAGTACGTGCCCCTCCCAAGTCCACTCCCATGTCCCCAGTCCCCCTCCCAACTGCCTGCCCCTCCCAAGTCCCTGGCCCTCCCAGGTCCCCCAGTCCTCTCCCAAGTCCCCAGTACCTTCCCAAGTCCCTGCCCCTCCCAAGTCCCTGCCCCTCCCAGGTCCCAAATCCTCTCCCAAGTCCCTGCCCATCCCATGTCCCCAGTCCCCTCCCAACTGCCTGCCACTCCCAATTCCCTGCCCCTCCCAAATCTCTGCCCCTCCCATTCCAGCAGTCCCCTCCCATGTCCCCAGTCCCCTCCCAAGTCCCTGCCCCTCCCATTTGCCCAGTCCCCCTCCCAACTGCCTATCCCTGCCAAGTACCTGCCCCTCCCAAGTCCTCTCCCATGTCCCCAGTCCCCTCCCAACTGCCTGCCCCTACCAATCCCTGGCCCTCCCAGGTCCCTAGTCCCCTCCCATGTCCCCAGTCCCTTCCCAAGTCCCTTGCCCCTCCCAGGTCTCAAGTCCTCTCCCAAGTCCCTGCCCCTCCCATGTTCCCAGGCCCCTCCCCAGTCCCTGCCCCTCCCATGTCCCTATCCCCTCTCAACTGCCTGCCCCTCCCAAGCCCCTGACCCTCCCACGTTCCTACTCCCTTCCCATGTCCCCAGTCCCCTCCCAAGTCCATGCCCCTCCCATGTCCCAGTCCCCTCCCCAGTCCCTGCCCCTCCCAAATCCCTGTCCCTCCCATGCCAGCAGTCCACTGCCATGTCCCCAGTCCCTCCCAGGTCCTGCCCTCCCATGGTCCCTGCCCCCCTTCCCCAGTCCCCTCCCCCTGCCCCTCCCATGTCCCCCAGTCCCCTTCCCAAGTCCCCAGGACCCTCCCAAGTCCTGACCCTCCCATGTTCCCAGTTCCCTCTCCAGTCCCTGCCCCTCCCATGTCCCCAGTCCCCTCCCAAGTCCCCAGTCCCTCCCAAGTCCCTGCCCCTCCCATGTTCCCAGTCCCCTCCCAACTGCCTACCCCTCCCAAGTACCTGCCCCTCCCAAGTCCACTCCCATGTCCCCAGTCCCCTCCCAACTGCCTGCCCCTCCCAAGTCCCTGCCCCTCCAGGTCCCAAGTCCTCTCCCAAGTCCCTGCCCCTCCCATGTCCCCAGTCCCCTCCAACTGCCTGCCCCTCCCAATTCCCTGGCCCTCCCAAGTCCCTAGTCCTCTCCCATGTCCCCAGTCCCCTCCCCAGTCCCTGCCCCTCCCAAATCCCTGCCCCTCCCATACCAGCAGTCCCCTCCCATGTCCCCAGTCCCCTCCCAGGTCCCTGCCCCTCCCATGTTCCCTGTCCCCTCCCCAGTCCCTGCCCCTCCCATGTCCCCATTGGCCTCCCAACTGCCTGCCCCCTCCCAAGTCCCTTCCCCCTCCCATTTGCCCAGTCCCCTCCCCAGTCCCTGCCCCTCCCATGTTCCCAGTCCCCTCCCCAGTCCCTGCCCCTCCCATGTCACAGTCCCCTCCCAAGTACCCAGTCTCCTCCCAAGTCCCTGCCCCTCCCATGTTCCCAGTCCCCTCCCCAGTCCCTGCCCCTCCATGTCCACAGTCCCCTCCCAAGTCACTGCCCCTCCCATGTCCCCAGTCCCCTCCCAACTGCCTACCCCTCCCAAGTACCTGCCCCTCCCAAGTCCTCTCCCATGTCCCCAGTCCCCTCCCAACTGCCTGCCCCTCCCAAGTCCCTGCGCTCCCAAGTCCCTAGTCCCCTCCCATGTCCCCCGTCCCTTCTCAAGTCCCTGCCCCCTCCCAAGTCCCTGCCCCTCCCAGGTCCCAAGTCTTCTCCCAAGTCCGTGCCCCTCTCATATTTCCCAGTCCCCACCCCAGTCCCCCCCAGTCCCTGCCCCTCCCATGTCCACAGTCCCCTCCCAAGTCCCTGCCCCTCCCATGTCCCCAGTCCCCTCCCAACTGCCTGCCTTCCCAAGTCCCTGGCCCTCCCAAGTCCCTAGTCCCTTCCCATGTCCCCAGTCCCCTCCCAAGTCCCTGCCCCTCCCATGTCCCCAGTCCCCTCCCCAGTCCATGCCCCTCCCAAATCCCTGCCACTCCCATGCCAGCAGTCCCCTCCTATGTCCCCAGTCCCCTCCCAGGTCCCTGCCCCTCCCAAATCCCTGCCCCTCCCATGCCAGCAGTCCCCTCCTATGTCCCCAGTCCCCTCCCAACTGCCTGCCCCTCCCAAGTCCCTGCCCCTCCCAAGTCCCCAGTCCCTTCCCAAGTCCCCAGTCCCCTCCCAAGTCCCTGATCCTCCCATTTGCCCAGTCCCCTCCCCAGTCCCTGCCCCTCCCATGTTCCCAGTCCCCTCCCCAGTCCCTGCCCCTCCCGTGTCCCCAGTCCCCTCCCAAGTACCCAGTCTCCTCCCAAGTCCCTGCCCCTCCCATGTTCCCAGTCCCCTCCCCAGTCCCTGCCCCTCCCATGTCCACAGTCCCCTCCCAAGTCACTGCGCCTCCGTGTCCCCAGTCCCCTCCCAACTGCCTACCCCTCCCAAGTACCTGCCCCTCCCAAGTCCTCTCCCATGTCCCCAGTCCCCTCCCAACTGCCTGCCCCTCCAAAGTCCCTGCCGCTCCCAAGTCCCTAGTCCCCTCCCATGTCCCCCGTCCCTTCCCATGTCCCTGCCCCTCCCAAGTCCCTGCCCCTCCCAGGTTCCAAGTCCCCTCCCAAGTCCCTGCCTCTCCCAGGTCCCTGCCCCTCCCAGGTCCCAAGTCTTCTCCCAAGTCCCTGCCCCTCTCATGTTCCCAGTCCCCTCCCCAGTCCCTGCCCCTCCCATGTCCACAGTCCCCTCCCAAGTCCCTGCCCCTCCCATGTCCCCAGTCCCCTCCCAACTGCCTGCCTTCCCAAGTCCCTGGCCCTCCCAAGTCCCTAGTCCCTTCCCATGTCCCCAGTCCCATCCCAAGTCCCTGCCCCTCCCATGTCCCCAGTCCCCTCCCAGGTCCCTGCCCCTCCCAAATCCCTGCCCCTCCCATGCCAGCAGTCCCCTCCTATGTCCCCAGTCCCCTCCCAGGTCCCTGCCCCTCCCATGTTCCCTGTCCCCTCCCCACTCCCTGCCCCTCCCATGTCCCCAGTCCCCTCCCAACTTCCTGCCCCTCCCAAGTCCCTGCCCCTCCCAAGTCCCCAGTCCCTTCCCAAGTCCCCAGTCCCCTCCCAAGTCCCTGACCCTCCCATGTTCCCAGTCCCCTCCCCAGTCTCTGCCCCTCCCATGTCCCCAGTCCCCTCCCAAGTCCCCAGTCCCCTCCCAAGTCCCTGCCCCTCCCATGTCCCCAGTCCCCTCCCAAATGCCTGCCCCTCCCAACTCCCTGGCCCTCCCAAGTCCCTAGTCCCCTTCCCATGTCCCCAGTCCCCTCCCAAGTCCCTGCCCCTCCCATGTCAACTGCCTGCCCCTCCCCAGTCCCTGCCCCTCCCATGTTCCCTGTCCCCTCCCCAGTCCCTGCCCCTCCCATATCCCCATTCGCCTCCCAACTGCCTGCCCCTCCCAAGTCCCTGCCCCTCCCATGTTCCCAGTCCCCTCCCCAGTCCCTGCCCCTCCCATGTCCCCAGTCCCCTCCCAAGTACCCAGTCTCCTCCCAAGTCCCTGCCCCTCCCATGTTTCCAGTCCCCTCCCCAGTCCCTGCCCCTCCCATGTCCCCAGTCCCCTCCCAACTGCCTATCCCTCCCAAGTACCTGCCCCTCCCAAGTCCTCTCCCATGTCCCCAGTCCCCTCCCAACTGCCTGCCCCTACCAATCCCTGGCCCTCCCAGGTCCCTAGTCCCCCTCCCATGTCCCCAGTCCCTTCCCAAGTCCCTGCCCCTCCCAGGTCCCAAGTCCTCTCCCAAGTCCCTGCCCCCTCCCATGTTCCCAGGCCCCTCCCCAGTCCCTGCCCCTGCCATGTCCACAGTCCCCTCCCAAGTCCCTGCCCCTCCCATGTCCCTATCCCCTCCCAACTGCTAGCCCCTCCCAAGCCCCTGGCCCTCCCACGTTCCTAGTCCCTTCCCATGTCCCCAGTCCCCTCCCAAGTCCATGCCCCTCCCATGTCCCCAGTCCCCTCCCCAGTCCCTGCCCCTCCAAAATCCCTGCCCCTCCCATGCCAGCAGTCCACTCCCATGTCCCCAGTCCCCTCCCAGGTCCCTGCCCTCCCATGTTCCCTGTCCCCTCCCCACTCCCTGCCCCTCCCATGTCCCCAGTCCCCTCCCAACTGCCTGCCCCTCCCAAGTCCCTGCCCCTCCCAAGTCCCCAGTCCCTTCCCAAGTCCCCAGTCCCCTCCCAAGTCCCTGACCCTCCCATGTTCCCAGTCCCCTCCCCAGTCTCTGCCCCTCCCATGTCCCCAGTCCCCTCCCAAGTCCCCAGACCCCTCCCAAGTCCCTGCCCCTCCCATGTCCCCAGTCCCCTCCCAACTGCCTGCCCCTCCCAACTCCCTGGCCCTCCCAAGTCCCTAGTCCCTTCCCATGTCCCCAGTCCCCTCCCAAGTACCTGCCCCTCCCATGTCAACTGCCTGCCCCTCCCCAGTCCCTGCCCCTCCCATGTTCCCTGTCCCCTCCCCAGTCCCTGCCCCTCCCATATCCCCATTCGCCTCCCAACTGCCTGCCCCTCCCAAGTCCCTGCCCCTGCCATGTCCCTATCCCCTCCCAACTGCCTGACCCTCCCAAGCCCCTGGCCCTCCCACTTTCCTAGTCCCTTCCCATGTCCCCAGTCCCCTCCCAAGTCCATGCCCCTCCCATGTCCCCAGTCCCCTCCCCAGTCCCTGCCCCTCCCAAATCCCTGCCCCTCCCATGCCAGCAGTCCACTCCCATGTCCCCAGTCCCCTCCCAACTGCCTCCCCTCCCATTTCCCCAGTCCCCTCCCCAGTCCCTGCCCCTCCCAAGTCCCCACTCCCTTCCCAAGTCCCCAGGCCCCTCCCAAGTCCCTGACCCTCCCATGTTCCCAGTTCCCTCTCCAGTCCCTGCCCCTCCCATGTCCCCAGTCCCCTCCCAAGTCCCCAGTCCCCTCCCAAGTCCCTGCCCCTCCCCTGTTCCCAGTCCCCTCCCAACTGCCTACCCCTCCCAAGTACCTGCCCCTCCCAAGTCCACTCCCATGTCCCCAGTCCCCTCCCAACTGCCTGCCCCTCCCAAGTCCCTGGCCCTCCCAGGTCCCTAGTCCTCTCCCATGTCCCCAGACCCTTCCCAAGTCCCTGCCCCTCCCAAGTCCCTGCCCCTCCCAGGTCGCAAGTCCTCTCCCAAGTCCCTGCCCCTCCCATGTCCCCAGTCCCCTCCCAACTGCCTGCCCCTCCCAATTCCCTGGCCCTCCCAAGTCCCTAGTCCTCTCCCATGTCCCCAGTCCCCTCCCCAGTCCCTAACTGCCTGCCCCTCCCAATTCCTGGCCCTCCCAAGTCCCTAGTCCTCTCCCATGTCCCCAGTCCCCTCCCCAGTCCTGCCCCTCCCAAATCCCTGCCCCTCCCATGCCAGCAGTCCCCTCCATGTCCCCAGTCCCCTCCCAGGTCCCTGCCCCTCCCATGTTCCCTGTCCCCTCCCCAGTCCCTGCCCTCACCATGTCTCCCATTCGCCTCCCAACTGCCTGCCCATACCAAGTCCCTGCCCCTCCCATTTGCCCAGTCCCTCCCAGTCCCTGCCCCTCCCCATGTTCCAGTCCCTCCCCAGTCCCTGCCCCTCCCATGTCCACAGTCCCTCCCAAGTTCACTGCCCCTCCCATGTCCCCAGTCCCCTCCCAACTGCCTACCCCTCCAAGTACCTGCCCCTCCCACGTCCTCTCCCATGTCCCCAGTCCCCTCCCAACTGCTGCCCCTCCAAAGTCCCTGCCGCTCCCAAGTCCCTAGTCCCCTCCCATGTCCCCCGTCCCTTCCCAAGTCCCTGCCCCTCCAAGTCCCCTGCCCCTCCAGGTTCCAAGTCCCCTCCCAAGTCCCTGCCTCTCCCAAGTCCCTGCCCCTCCCAGGTCCCAAGTCTTCTCCCAAGTCCTGCCCCTCTCATGTTCCCCAGTCCCCACCCCAGTCCCTGCCCCTCCCATGTCCACAGTCCCCTCCCAAGTCCCTGCCCCTCCATGTCCCCAGTCCCCTCCCAACTGCTGCCTTCCCAAGTCCCTGGCCCTCCCAAGTCCCTAGTCCCTTCCCATGTCCCCAGTCCCGTCCCAAGGCCCTGCCCCTCCCATGTCCCCAGTCCCCTCCAGGTCCCTGCCCCTCCCAAATCCCCTGCCCCTCCCATGCCAGCAGTCCCCTCCTATGTCCCCAGTCCCCTCCAGGTCCCTGCCCCTGCCATGTTCCCTGTCCCCTCCCCACTCCCTGCCCCTCCATGTCCCCAGTCCCCTCCCAACTGCCTGCCCCTCCAAGTCCCTGCCCCCCCCACAAGTCCCCAGTCCATTCCCAAGTCCCCAGTCCCCTCCCAAGTCCCTGACCCTCCCATGTCCCCAGTCCCCTCCAACTGCCTGCCCCTACCAATCCTGGCCCTCCCAGGTCCTAGTCCCCTCCCATGTCCCCAGTCCCTTCCCAAGTCCCTGCCCCTCCCAGGTCCCAAGTCCTCTCCCAAGTCCCTGCCCCTCCCATGTTCCCAGGCCCCTCCCAGTCCCCTGCCCCTGCCATGTCCACAGTCCCCTCCCAAGTCCCTGCCCCTCCCATGTCCCTATCCCCTCCAACTGCCTGCCCCTCCCAAGCCCCTGGCACTCCCACGTTCCTAGTCCCTTCCCATGTCCCCAGTCCCCTCCCAAGTCCATGCCCCTCCCATGTCCCCAGTCCCCTCCCCAGTCCCTGCCCCTCCCAAATCCCTGCCCCTCCCATGCCAGCAGTCCACTCCCATGTCCCAGTCCCTCCCAGGTCCCTGCCCCTCCCATGTTCCCTGTCCCCTCCCCACTCCCTGCCCCTCCCATGTCCCCAGTCCCTCCCAACTGCCTCCCCTCCATTTCCCCAGTCCCCTCCCCAGTCCCTGCCCCTCCAAGTCCCACTCCTTCCCAAGTCCCCAGGCCCCTCCCAAGTCCCTGACCCTCCATGTTCCCAGTTCCCTCTCCAGTCCCAGCCCCTCCCATGTTCCCAGTCCCCTCCCAACTGCCTGCCCCTCCCAAGTCCCTGGCCCTCCCAGGTCCCTAGTCCTCTCCCATGTCCCCAATCCCTTCCCAAGTCCCTGCCCCTCCCAAGTCCCTGCCCCTCCCAGGTCCCAAGTCCTCTCCCAAGTCCCTGCCCCTCCCATGTCCCCAGTCCCCTCCCAACTGCCTGCACCTCCCAATTCCAGGCCCTCCCAAGTCCCCTAGTCCTCTCCCATGTCCCCAGTCCCCTCCCCAGTCCCTGCCCCTCCCAAATCCCTGCCCCTCCCATGACAGCAGTCCCCTCCATGTCCCCAGTCCCCTCCCAGGTCCCTGCCCCTCCCATGTTACAAGTCCATTCCCCAGTCCTGCCCCCTTCCCTTCTATGTCCCCAGTCCCCTCCCAAGTACCCAGTCTCCTCCCAAGTCCCTGCCCCTCCCATGTTTCCAGTCCCCTCCCCAGTCCCTGCCCCTCCCATGTCCACAGTCCCCTCCCAATTCACTGCCCCTCCCATGTCCCCAGTCCCCTCCCAACTGCCTATCCCTGCCAAGTACCTGCCCCTCCCAAGTCCTCTCCATGTCCCCAGTCCCCTCCCAACTGCCTGCCCCTACCAATCCCTGGCCCTCCGAGGTACCTAGTCCCCTCCCATGTCCCCACCAGTCCCTTCCCAAGTCCCTGCCCCTCCCAGGTCCCAAGTCCTCTCCCAAGTCCCTGCCCCTCCCATGTTCCCAGGCCCCTCCCCAGTCCCTGCCCCTGCCATGTCTACAGTCCCCTCCCAAGTCTCTGCCCCTCCCATGTCCCTATCCCCTCCCAACTGCCTGCCCCTCCCAAGCCCCTGGCCCTCCCACGTTCCTAGTCCCCTCCCATTTCCCAGTCCCCCCCAGTCCTGCCCCAGTCCCAGTCCCTCCAATCCCAGTCCTCCCAATTCCCCAGGCCCCTCCCAAGTACCTGACCCTCCCATGTTCCCAGTCCCCTCCCCAGTCCCTGCCCCTCCCATGTCCACAGTCCCCAACGAAGTCACTGCCCCTCCATGTCCCCAGTCCCCTCCCAACTGCCTGCCCCTCCCAAGTCCCTAGTCCCCTCCCATGTCCCCAGTCCCTTCCCAAGTCCCTGCCCATCCCAAGTCCCTGCCCCTCCCAGGTCCCAAGTCCCCTCCCAAGTCCCTGCGCCTCCCATGTTCCCTGTCCCCTCTCCAGTCCCTGCCCCTCCCAAGTCCCTGCCCCTCCCGTGTCCCCAGTCCCCTCCCAGTCCCTTCCCCTCCCAAGTCCCTAGTCCCCTCCCATGTCCCCAGTCCCCTCCCGAGTCCCTGCCCTCCCAAGTCCCTGCCCCTCCCATGTCCCCAGTCCCCTCCCAACTGCCTGCCCCTCCCAAGTCCCTGGCCCTCCCAAGTCCCTAGTCCCTTCCCATGTCCCCACTCCCCTCCCAAGTCCCTGCCCCTCCCATGTCCCCAGTCCCCTCCCCAGTCCCTGCCCCTCCCAAATCCCTGCCCCTCCCATGCCAGCAGTCCCCTCCTATGTCCCCAGTCCCCTCCCAGGTACCTGCCCTCCCATATTCCCTGTCCCCTCCCCAGTCCCTGCCCCTCCCATGTCCCCACTCCCCTCCCAACTTCCTTCCCCTCCCATGTCCCCAGTCCCCTCCAAAGTCCCCAGTCCCCTCCCAAGTCCCTGCCCCTCCCATGTCCCCAGTCCCCTCCCAACTGCCTGCCCCTCCCAATTCCTGCCCTCCCAAGTCCATAGTCCCTTCCCATGTCCCCAGTCCCCTCCCAAGTCCCTGCCCCTCCCATGTCAACTGCCTGCCCCTCCCCAGTCCCTGCCCCTCCCATGTCCCCAGTCCCCTCCCCAGTCCCTGCCCCTCCAAATCCCTGCCCCTCCCATGCCAGCAGTCCCCTCCCAAGTACCCAGTCTCCTCCCAAGTGCCTGCCCCGCCCATGTTTCCAGTCCCCTCCCCAGTCCCTGCCCCTCCCATGTCCACAGTCCCCTCCCAAGTCACTGCCCCCTCCCATGTCCCCAGTCCCCTCCCAACTGCCTATCCCTGCCAAGTACCTGCCCCTCCCAAGTCCTCTCCCATGTCCCCAGTCCCCTCCCAACTGCCTGCCCTACCAATCCCTGGCCCTCCCAGGTCCCTAGTCCCCTCCCATGTCCCCAGTCCCTTCCCAAGTCCCCTGCCCCTCCCAGTCCCAAGTCCTCTCCCAAGTCCCAGCCCCTCCCATGTTCCAGGCCCCTCCCCAGTCCCTGCCCCTGCCATGTCCACAGTCCCCTCCCAAGTCCCTGCCCCTCCATGTCCCTATCCCCTCCCAACTGCCTGACCCTCCCAAGCCCCTGGCCCTCCCACGTTCCTAGTCCCTTCCCATGTCCCCAGTCCCCTCCCAAGTCCATGCCCCTCCCATGTCCCCAGTCCCCTCCCCAGTCCCTGCCCCTCCCAAATCCCTGCCCCTCCCATGCCAGCAGTCCACTCCCATGTCCCCAGTCCCCTCCCAACTGCCTCCCCTCCCCATTTCCCCAGTCCCCTCCCCCAGTCCCCTGCCCCTCCCAAGTCCCCACTCCCTTCCAAGTCCCCAGGCCCCTCCCAAGTCCCTGACCCTCCATGTTTCGCAGTTCCCTCTCCAGTCCCTGCCCCTCCCATGTCCCCAGTCCCCTCCAAGTCCCCAGTCCCCTCCAAGTCCCTGCCCCTCCATGTTCCCAGTCCCCTCCCAACTGCCTACCCCTCCCAAGTACCTGCCCCTCCCAAGTCCACTCCCATGTCCCCAGTCCCCTCCCAACTGCCTGCCCTCCCAAGTCCTGGCCCTCCCAGGTCCCTAGTCCTCTCCCATGTCCCAGTCCCTTCCCAAGTCCTGCCCCTCCAAGTCCTGCCCTCCCAGGTCCCAGTCAAGTCCCTGCCCCTCCCAAGTCCCCAGCCCCTCCCAGTCCCAGCCTCCCACGTCCCAGATGCCCCTGCCCTCCCAGCCTGCCCCTCCCAATTCCCAGCCCTGCCTCCCAGTCCCTCAAGACCCCAGTCCCTCCCGTCCCTCCCCCTATCCCTGCCCCTCCCTGCCAGTCCCCAGTCCCCTGCCCCCATGTCCCAGTCCCCTCCCAGGTCCCTGCCCCTCCCATGTTCCCTGTCCCACCCCTCCCCTGCCCCTCCCCATGTCCCCATTCGCCTCCAAACTGCCTGCCCCGCCCAAGTCCCTGCCCCTCCCATTTGCCCAGTCCCCTCCCCAGTCCCCTGCCCCTCCATGTTCCCAGTCCCCTCCCAGTCCCTGCCCCTCCCATGTCCACAGTCCCCTCCCAAGTACCCAGTCTCCTCCCAAGTCCCTGCCCCTCCCATGTCCACAGTCCCCTCCCAAGTCACTGCCCCTCCCATGTCCCCAGTCCCCTCCCAACTGCCTACCCCTCCCAAGTACCTGCCCCTCCACGTCCTCTCCCATGTCCCCAGTCCCCTCCCCAACTGCCTGCCCCTCCCAAGTCCCTGCCGCTCCAAGTCCCTAGTCCCTCGTCCCTGTCCCCCGTCACTTCCCAAGTCCCTGCCGCTCCCAAGTCCCTGCCCCTCCCAGGTTCCAAGTGCCCTCCCAAGTCCCTGCCCCTCCCAAGTCCCTGCCCCTCTCATGTTCCCAGTCCCCACCCCAGTCTTTGCCCCTCCCATGTCCACAGTCCCCTCCCAAGTCCCTGGCCCTCCCGAGTCCCTAGTCCCTTCCCATGTCCCCAGTCCCCTCCCAAGTCCCTGCCCCTCCCATGGCCCCAGTCCCCTCCCCAGTCCCTGCCCCTCCCAAATCCCTGCCCCTTCCATGCTAGAAGTCCCCTCCTATGTCCCCAGTCCCCTCCCAGATCCCTGCCCCTCCCATGTCCCCAGTCCCCTCCCAGATCCCTGCCCCTCCCATGTCCCCAGTCCTCTCCCAACTGCCTGCCCCTCCCAAGTCCCTGCACCTCCCAAGTTCCCAGTCCCTTCCCAAGTCCCCAGTCCCCTGCCAAGTCCCTGACCCTCCCATGTTCCCAGTCCCCTCCCCAGTCTCTGCCCCTCCCATGTCCCCAGTCCCCTCCCAGGTCCCAAGTCCCCTCCCAAGTCCCTGCCCCTCCCATGTCCCCAGTCCCCTCCCAACTGCCTGCCCCTCCCAATTCCCTGGCCCTCCCAAGTCCCTAGTCCCTTCCCATGTCCCCAGTCCCCTCCCAAGTCCCTGCCCCTCCCATGTCAACTGCCTGCCCCTCCCCAGTCCCTGACCCTCCATGTTCCCTGTCCCCTCCCCAGTCCCTGCCCCTCCCATATCCCCATTCGCCTCCCAACTGCCTGCCCCTCCCAAGTCCCTGCCCCTCCCATGTTCCCAGTCCCCTCCCCAGTCCCTGCCCCTCCCATGTCCCCAGTCCCCTCCCAAGTACCCAGTCTCCTCCCAAGTCCCTGCCCCTCCCATGTTTCCAGTCCCCTCCCCAGTCCCTGCCCCTTCCATGTCCACAGTCCCCTCCCAATTCACTGCCCCTCCCATGTCCCCAGTCCCCTCCCAACTGCCTATCCCTCCCAAGTACCTGCCCCTCCCAAGTCCTCTCCCATGTCCCCAGTCCCCACCCAACTGCCTGCCCCTACCAATCCCTGGCCCTCCCAGGTCCCCAGTCCCCTCCCAGGTCCCTGCCCCTCCCATGTTCCCTGTCCCCTCCCCACTCCCTGCCCCTCCCATGTCCCCAGTCCCCTCCCATCTCCCTGCCCCTCCAATTGCCCAGTCCCCTCCCCAGTCCCTGCCCCTCCCATGTTCCCAGTCCCCTCCCCAGTCCCTGCCCCTCCCATGTCCATAGTCCCCTCCGAAGTCACTGCCCCTCCCATGTCCCCAGTCCCCTCCCAAGTCCCTGCCCCTCCCAAGTCCCTAGTCCCCTCCCATGTCCCCAGTCCCTTCCCAAGTCCCTGCCCATCCCAAGTCCCTGCCCCTCCCAGGTCCCAAGTCCCCTCCCAAGTCCCTGCGCCTCCCATGTCCCCAGTCCCCTCTCCAGTCCCTGGCCCTTCCAAGTCCCTGCCTCTCCCGTGTCCCCAGTTCCCTCCCAGTCCCTTCCCCTCCCAAGTCCCTAGTCCCCTCCCATGTCCCCAGTCCCTCCCAACTGCCTGCCCCTCCCAAGTCCCCGCCCCTCCCATGTCCCCAGTCCCCTCCCCAGTCCCTGCTCCTCCCAAATCCCTGCCCCTCCCATGCCAGCAGTCCCCTCCTATGTCCCCAGTCCCCTCCCAGGTCCCTGCCCCTCCCATGTCCCCAGTCCCCTCCCAAGTACCCAGTCTCCTCCCAAGTCCTGCCCCTCCCATGTTCCCAGTCCCCTCCCCAGTCCCTGCCCCTCCCATGTCCCCAGTCCCCTCCCAACTGCCTGCCCCTCCCAAGTCCCTGGCCCTCCCAATTCCCTAGTCCCTTCCCATGTCCCGAGTCCCCTCCCAAGTCCCCGCCCCTCCCATGTCCCCAGTCCCCTCCCCAGTCCCTGCCCCTCCCAAATCCCTGCCCCTCCCATGCCAGCAGTCCCCTCCTATGTCCCCAGTCCCATCCCAGGTCCCTGCCCCTCCCATGTCCCCAGTCCCCTCCCAAGTACCCAGTCTCCTCCCAAGTCCCTGCCCCTCCCATGTTCCCAGTCCCCTCCCCAGTCCCTACCCTCCCATGTCCACAGTCCCCTCCCAAGTCACTGCCCCTCCCGTGTCCCCAGTCCCCTCCCAACTGCCTGCCCCTCCCAAGTCCCTGCCGCTCCCAAGTCCCTAGTCCCCTCCCATGTCACCTGTCCCTTCCCAAGTCCCTGCCCCTCCCAAGTCCCTGCCCCTCCCAGGTTCCAAGTCCCCTCCCAAGTCCCTGCCTCTCCCAAGTCCCTGCCCCTCCCAGGTCCCAAGTCTTCTCCCAAGTCCCTGCCCCTCTCATGTTCCCAGTCCCCACCCAAGTCCCTGCCCCTCCCATGTCCACAGTCCCCTCCCAAGTCCCTGCCCCTCCCATGTCCCCAGTCCCCTCCCAACTGCCTGCCTTCCCAAGTCCCTGGCCCTCCCAAGTCCCTAGTCCCTTCCCATGTCCCCAGTCCCGTCCCAAGGCCCTGCCCCTCCCATGTCCCCAGTCCCCTCCCAGGTCCCTGCCCCTCCCAAATCCCTGCCCCTCCCATGCCAGCAGTCCCCTCCTATGTCCCCAGTCCCCTCCCAGGTCCCTGCCCCTGCCATGTTCCCTGTCCCCTCCCCACTCCCTGCCCCTCCCATGTCCCCAGTCCCCTCCCAACTGCCTGCCCCTCCCAAGTACCTGCCCCTCCCAAGTCCTCTCCCATGTCCCCAGTCCCCACCCAACTGCCTGCCCCTACCAATCCCTGGCCCTCCCAGGTCCCCAGTCCCCTCCCAGGTCCCTGCCCCTCCCATGTTCCCTGTCCCCTCCCCACTCCCTGCCCCTCCCATGTCCCCAGTCCCCTCCCATCTCCCTGCCCCTCCCATTTGCCCAGTCCCCTCCCCAGTCCCTGCCCCTCCCATGTTCCCAGTCCCCTCCCCAGTCCCTGCCCCTCCCATGTCCATAGTCCCCTCCGAAGTCACTGCCCCTCCCATGTCCCCAGTCCCCTCCCAACTGCCTGCCCCTCCCAAGTCCCTAGTCCCCTCCCATGTCCCCAGTCCCTTCCCAAGTCCCTGCCCATCCCAAGTCCCTGCCCCTCCCAGGTCCCAAGTCCCCTCCCAAGTCCCTGCGCCTCCCATGTCCCCAGTCCTACCTGCCCCTCCCAAGTCCTCTCCCATGTCCCCCAGTCCCCTCCCAACTGCCTGCCCCTACCAATCCCTGGCCCTCCCAGGTCCCTAGTCCCCTCCCATGTCCCCCAGTCCCCTTCCCAAGTCCCTGGCCCTCCCAGGTCCCAAGTCCTCTCCCAAGTCCCTGCCCCTCCATGTTCCCAGGCCCCTCCCCAGTCCCTGCCCCTGCCATGTCCACAGTCCCCTCCCAAGTCCCTGCCCCTCCCATGTCCCTATCCCCTCCCAACTGCCTGCCCCTGCCCAAGCCCCTGGCCCTCCCACGTTCCCAGTCCCTTCCCATGTCCCCAGTCCCCTCCCAAGTCCATGCCCCTCCCATGTCCCCAGTCCCCTCCCCAGTCCCTGCCCCTCCATGGCCCCAGTCCCCTCCAAACTGCCTCCCCTCCCATTTCCCCAGTCCCCTCCCCAGTCCCTGCCCCTCCCAAGTCCCAGTCCCTTCCCAATTCCCCAGGCCCCTCCCAAGTACCTGACCCTCCCATGTTCCCAGTCCCCTCTCCAGTCCCTGCCCCTCCCAAGTCCCTGCCCCTCCCGTGTCCCCAGTCCCCTCCCAGTCCCTTCCCCTCCCAAGTCCCTAGTCCCCTCCCATGTCCCCAGTCTCTTCCCAAGTCCCTGCCCATCCCAAGTCCCTGCCCCTCCCAGGTCCCCAAGTACCCTCCCAAGTCCCTGCGCCTCCCATGTCCCCAGTCCCCCTCCAGTCCCTGCCCCTCCCAACTCCCTGCCCCTCCCATGTCCCCAGTCCCCTCCCAACTGCCTGCCCCTCCCAAGTCCCTGGCCCTCCCAAGTCCCTAGTCCTTTCCCATGTCCCCACTCCCCTCCTTAGTCCCTGCCCCTCCCAGGTCCCCAGTCCCCTCCCCAGTCCCTGCCCCTCCCAAATCCCTGCCCCTCCCATGCCAGCAGTCCCCTCCTATGTCCCCAGTTCCCTCCCAGGTCCCTGCCCCTCCCATATTCCCTGTCCCCTCCCCAGTCCCTGCCCCTCCCATGTCCCCAGTCCCCTCCCAACTTCCTGCCCCTCCCATGTCCCCAGTCCCCTCCCAAGTCCCCAGTCCCCCTCCCAAGTCCCTGCCCCTCCCATGTCCCCAGTCCCCTCCCAACAGCCTGCCCCTTCCAATTCCCTAGCCCTCCCAAGTCACTAGTCCCTTCCCATGTCCCCAGTCCCCCTCCCAAGTCCCTGCCCCTCCCATGTCTACTGCCTGCCCCTCCCCAGTCCCCTGCCCCTCCCATGTCCCCAGTCCCCTCCCCAGTCCCTGCCCCTCCCAAATCCCTGCCCCTCCCCTGCCAGCAGTCCCGTCCCATGTCCCTGCCCCTCCCATGTTCCCCTGTCCCCTCCCCAGTCCCTGCCCCTCCCATATCCCCATTCGCCTCCCAACTGCCTGCCCCTCCAGAGTCCCTGCCCCTCCCATGTTCCCAGTCCCCTCCCCAGTCCCTGCCCCTCCCATGTCCCCAGTCCCCCTCCCAAGTACCCAGTCTCCTCCCAAGTCCCTGCCCCTCCCATGTTTCCAGTCCCCTCCCCCAGTCCCTACCCCTCCCATGTCCACAGTCCCCTCCCAAGTCCCTGCCCCTCCCATGTCCCCTATCCCCTCCCAACTGCCTGCCCCTCCCAAGCCCCTGGCCCCTCCCACGTTCCTAGTCCCTTCCCATGTCCCCAGTCCCCTCCCAAGTCCATGCCCCTCCCATGTCCCCAGTCCCCTCCCCAGTCCCTGCCCCTCCGAAATCCCTGCCCCTCCCATGCCAGCAGTCCCCTCCCATGTCCCCAGTCCCCTCCCAGGTCCCTGCCCCTCCCATGTTCCCTGTCCCCTACCCACTCCGTGCCCCTCCCATGTCCACAGTCCCCTCCCATCTCCCTGCCCCTCCCATTTCCCCAGTCCCCTCCCCAGTCCCTGCCCCTCCCAAGTCCCCAGTCCCTTCCCAATTCCCCAGGCCCCTCCCAAGTCCCTGACCCTCCCATGTTCCCAGTCCCCTCCCCAGTCCCTGCCCCTCCCATGTCCACAGTCCCCTCCGAAGTCACTGCCCCTCCCAGGTCCCCCAGTCCCCTCCCAACTGCCTGCCCCTCCCAAGTCCCTGCCCCTCCCAAGTCCCTAGTCCCCTCCCATGTCCCCAGTCCCTTCCCAAGTCCCTCCCCATCCCAAGTCCCTGCCCCTCCCAGGTCCCAAGTCCCCTCCCAAGTCCCTGCCCCTCCCATGTCCCCAGTCCCCCTCCCAACTGCCTGCCCCTCCCAATTCCCTGGCTCTCCCAAGTCCCTAGTCCCTTCCCATGTCCCCAGTCCCCTCCCAAGTCCCTGCTCCTCCCATGTCAACTGTCTGCCCCTCCCCAGTCCCTGCCCCCTCCCATGTTCCCTGTCCCCTCCCCAGTCCCTGCCCCTCCCACCTCCCATATCCCATTCGCCTCCCAAGTGCCTGCCCCTCCCAAGTCCCTGCCCCTCCCATGTTCCCTGTCCCCTCCCCAGTCCCTGCCCCTCCCATGTCCCCAGTCCCCTCCCAAGTACCCAGTCTCCTCCCAAGTCCCTGCCCCTCCCATGTTTCCAGTCCCCTCCCCCAGTCCCTGCCCCTCCCATGTCCACAGTCCCCCTCCCAAGTCACTGCCCCTCCCATGTCCCCAGTCCCCTCCCAACTGCCTATCCCTCCCAAGTACCTGCCCCTCCCAAGTCCTCTCCCATGTCCCCAGTCCCCACCCAACTGCCTGCCCCTACCAATCCCTGGCCCTCCCAGGTCCCTAGTCCCCTCCCATGTCCCCAGTCCCTTCCCAAGTCCCTGCCCCTCCCACGTCCCAAGTCCCTCTCCCAAGTACCTGCCCCTCCCATGTTCCCAGGCCCCTCTCCAGTCCCTGCCCCTGCCATGTCCACAGTCCCCTCCCAAGTCTCTGCCCCTCCCATGTCCCTATCCCCTCCCAACTGCCTGCCCCTCCCAAGCCCCTGGCCCTCCCACGTTCCTAGTCCCCCTCCAATTTCCCCCAGTCCCCTCCCCAGTCCCTGCCCCTCCCAAGTCCCCAGTCCCTTCCCAATTCCCCAGGCCCCTCCCAAGTACCTGACCCTCCCATGTTCCCAGTCCCCTCCCCAGTCCCTGCCCCTCCCATGTCCACAGTCCCCACCGAAGTCACTGCCCCTCCCATGTCCCCAGTCCCCTCCCAACTGCCTGCCCCCTCCCAAGTCCCTGCCCCTCCCAAGTCCCTAGTCCCCCTCCATGTCCCCAGTCCCTTCCCAAGTCCCTGCCCATCCCAAGTCCCTGCCCCTCCCAGGTCCCAAGTACCCCTCCCAAGTCCCTGCGCCTCCCATGTCCCCAGTCCCCTCTCCAGTCCCTGCCCCTCCCAAGTCCCTGCCCCTCCCGTGTCCCCAGTCCCCTCCCAGTCCCTTCCCCTCCCAAGTCCCTAGTCCCCTCCCATGTCCACAGTCCCCTCCCAAGTACCCAGCCTCCTCCCAAGTCCCTGCCCCTCCCATGTTTCCAGTCCCCTCCCCAGTCCCTACCCCTCCCATGTCCACAGTCCCCTCCCAAGTCCCTGCCCCTCCCATGTCCCTATTCCCTCCCAACTGCCTGCCCCTCCCAAGACCCTGGCCCTCCCACGTTCCTAGTCCCTTCCCATGTCCCCAGTCCCCTCCCAAGTCCATGCCCCTCCCATGTCCCCAGTCCCCTCCCCAGTCCCTGCCCCTCCGAAATCCCTGCCCCTCCCATGCCAGCAGTCCCCTCCCATGTCCCCAGTCCCCTCCCAGGTCCCTGCCCCTCCCATGTTCCCTGTCTCCTACCCACTCCCTGCCCCTCCCATGTCCCCAGTCCCCTCCCATCTCCCTGCCCCTCCCATTTGCCCAGTCCCCTCCCCAGTCCCTGCCCCTCCCAAGTCCCCAGTCCCTTCCGAATTCCCCAGGCCCCTCCCAAGTCCCTGACCCTCCCATGTTCCCAGTCCCCTCCCCAGTCCCTGCCCCTCCCATGTCCACAGTCCCCTCCGAAGTCACTGCCCCTCCCATGTCCCCAGTCCCCTCCCAACTGCCTGCCCCTCCCAAGTCCCTGCCCCTCCCAAGTCCCTAGTCCCCTCCCATGTCCCCAGTCCCTTCCCAAGTCCCTGCCCATCCCAAGTCCCTGCCCCTCCCAGGTCCCAAGTCCCCTCCCAAGTCCCTGCGCCTCCCATGTCCCCAGTCCCGTCTCCAGTCCCTACCCCTCCCAAGTCCCTGCCCCTCCCGTGTCCCCAGTCCCTTCCCCTCCCAAGTCCCTAGTCCCCTCCCATGTCCCCAGTCCCTTCCCCGGTCCCTGCCCCTCCCAAGTCCCTGCCCCTCCCATGTCCCCAGTCCCCTCCACACTTCCTGCCCCTCCCAAGTCCCTGGCCCTCCCAAGTCCCTAGTCCCTTCCCATATCCCCAGTCCCCTCCCCAGTCCCTGCCCCTCCCATGTCCCCATTCGCCTCCCAACTGCCTGCCCCTCCCAAGTCCCTGCCCCTCCCATTTGCCCAGTCCCCTCCCCAGTCCCTGCCCCTCCCATGTTCCCAGTCCCCTCCCCAGTCCCTGCCCCTCCCATGTCCCCAGTCCCCTCCCAAGTACCCAGGCTCCTCCCAAGTCCCTGCCCCTCCCATGTTCCCAGTCCCCTCCCCAGTCCCTGCCCCTCCCATGTCCACAGTCCCCTCCCAAGTCACTGCCCCTCCCATGTCCCCAGTCCCATGCCAACTGCCTACCCCTCCCTAGTACCTGCCCCTCCCAAGTCCTCTCCCATGTCCCCAGTCCCCTCCCAACTGCCTGCCCCTCCCAAGTCCCTGCCCCTCTCATGTTCCCAGTCCCCACCCCAGTCCCTGCCCCTCCCATGTCCACAGTCCCCTCCCAAGTCCCTGCCCCTCCCATGTCCCCAGTCCCCTCCCAACTGCCTGCCTTCCCAAGTCCCTGGCCCTCCCAAGTCCCTAGTCCCTTCCCATGTCCCCAGTCCCTTCCCAAGTCCCTGCCCCTCCCATGTCCACAGTCCCCTCCCAGGTCCCTGCCCCTCCCAAATCCCTGCCCCTCCCATGCCAGCAGTCCCCTCCTATGTCCCCAGTCCCCTCCCAGGTCCCTGCCCCTCCCATGTTCCCTGTCCCCTCTCCAGTCCCTGCCCCTCCCAGGTCCCAAGTCCCCTCCCAAGTCCCTGCGCCTCCCATGTCCCCAGTCCCCTCTCCAGTCCCTGCCCCTCCCAAGTCCCTGCCCCTCCCGTGTCCCCAGTCCCCTCCCAGTCCCTTCCCCTCCCAAGTCCCTAGTCCCATCCCATGTCCCCAGTCCCCTCCCAACTGCCTGCCCCTCCCAAGTCCCTGGCCCTCCCAAGTCCCTAGTCCCTTCCCATGTCCCCAGTCCCCTCCCAAGTCCCTGCCCCTCCCATGGCCCCAGTCCCCTCCCCAGTCCCTGCCCCTCCCAAATCCCTGCCCCTTCCATGCTAGAAGTCCCCTCCTATGTCCCCAGTCCCCTCCCAGATCCCTGCCCCTCCCATGTCCCCAGTCCCCTCCCAGATCCCTGCCCCTCCCATGTCCCCAGTCCTCTCCCAACTGCCTGCCCCTCTCAAGTCCCTGCACCTCCCAAGTTCCCAGTCCCTTCCCAAGTCCCCAGTCCCCTGCCAAGTCCCTGACCCTCCCATGTTCCCAGTCCCCTCCCCAGTCTCTGCCCCTCCCATGTCCCCAGTCCCCTCCCAGGTCCCAAGTCCCCTCCCAAGTCCCTGCCCCTCCCATGTCCCCAGTCCCCTCCCAACTGCCTGCCCCTCCCAATTCCCTGGCCCTCCCAAGTCCCTAGTCCCTTCCCATGTCCCCAGTCCCCTCCCAAGTCCCTGCCCCTCCCATGTCAACTGCCTGCCCCTCCCCAGTCCCTGCCCCTCCCATGTTCCCTGTCCCCTCCCCAGTCCCTGCCCCTCCCATATCCCCATTCGCCTCCCAACAGCCTGCCCCTCCCAAGTCCCTGCCCCTCCCATGTTCCCAGTCCCCTCCCCAGTCCCTGCCCCTCCCATGTCCCCAGTCCCCTCCCAAGTACCCAGTCTCCTCCCAAGTCCCTGCCCCTCCCATGTTTCCAGTCCCCTCCCCAGTCCCTGCCCCTTCCATGTCCACAGTCCCCTCCCAATTCACTGCCCCTCCCATGTCCCCAGTCCCCTCCCAACTGCCTATCCCTCCCAAGTACCTGCCCCTCCCAAGTCCTCTCCCATGTCCCCAGTCCCCACCCAACTGCCTGCCCCTACCAATCCCTGGCCCTCCCAGGTCCCCAGTCCCCTCCCAGGTCCCTGCCCCTCCCATGTTCCCTGTCCCCTCCCCACTCCCTGCCCCTCCCATGTCCCCAGTCCCCTCCCATCTCCCTGCCCCTCCCATTTGCCCAGTCCCCTCCCCAGTCCCTGCCCCTCCCATGTTCCCAGTCCCCTCCCCAGTCCCTGCCCCTCCCATGTACATAGTCCCCTCCGAAGTCACTGCCCCTCCCATGTCCCCAGTCCCCTCCCAAGTCCCTGCCCCTCCCAAGTCCCTAGTCCCCTCCCATGTCCCCAGTCCCTTCCCAAGTCCCTGCCCATCCCAAGTCCCTGCCCCTCCCAGGTCCCAAGTCCCCTCCCAAGTCCCTGCGCCTCCCATGTCCCCAGTCCCCTCTCCAGTCCCTGGCCCTTCCAAGTCCCTGCCTCTCCCGTGTCCCCAGTTCCCTCCCAGTCCCTTCCCCTCCCAAGTCCCTAGTCCCCTCCCATGTCCCCAGTCCCCTCCCAACTGCCTGCCCCTCCCAAGTCCCTGGCCCTCCCAATTCCCTAGTCCCTTCCCATGTCCCGAGTCCCCTCCCAAGTCCCCGCCCCTCCCATGTCCCCAGTCCCCTCCCCAGTCCCTGCCCCTCCCAAATCCCTGCCCCTCCCATGCCAGCAGTCCCCTCCTATGTCCCCAGTCCCCTCCCAGGTCCCTGCCCCTCCCATGTCCCCAGTCCCCTCCCAAGTACCCAGTCTCCTCCCAAGTCCCTGCCCCTCCCATGTTCCCAGTCCCCTCCCCAGTCCCTGCCCCTCCCATGTCCACAGTCCCCTCCCAAGTCACTGCCCCTCCCGTGTCCCCAGTCCCCTCCCAACTGCCTGCCCCTCCCAAGTCCCTGCCGCTCCCAAGTCCCTAGTCCCCTCCCATGTCCCCAGTCCCTTCCCAAGTCCCTGCCCCTCCCAAGTCCCTGCCCCTCCCAGGTTCCAAGTCCCCTCCCAACTGCCTGCCCCTCCCAAGTCCCCGCCCCTCCCATGTCCCCAGTCCCCTCCCCAGTCCCTGCCCCTCCCAAATCCCTGCCCCTCCCATGCCAGCAGTCCCCTCCTATGTCCCCAGTCCCCTCCCAGGTCCCTGCCCCTCCCATGTCCCCAGTCCCCTCCCAAGTACCCAGTCTCCTCCCAAGTCCCTGCCCCTCCCATGTTCCCAGTCCCCTCCCCAGTCCCTGCCCCTCCCATGTCCACAGTCCCCTCCCAAGTCACTGCCCCTCCCAAGTCCCTGGCCCTCCCAATTCCCTAGTCCCTTCCCATGTCCCGAGTCCCCCCCCAAGTCCCCGCCCCTCCCATGTCCCCAGTCCCCTCCCCAGTCCCTGCCCCTCCCAAATCCCTGCCCCTCCCATGCCAGCAGTCCCCTCCTATGTCCCCACTCCCCTCCCAGGTCCCTGCCCCTCCCATGTCCCCAGTCCCCTCCCAAGTACCCAGTCTCCTCCCAAGTCCCTGCCCCTCCCATGTTCCCAGTCCCCTCCCCAGTCCCTGCCCCTCCCATGTCCACAGTCCCCTCCCAAGTCACTGCCCCTCCCGTGTCCCCAGTCCCCTCCCAACTGCCTGCCCCTCCCAAGTCCCTGCCCCTCCCAGGTTCCAAGTCCCCTCCCAAGTCCCTGCCTCTCCCAAGTCCCTGCCCCTCCCAGGTCCCAAGTCCTCTCCCAAGTCCCTGCCCCTCTCATGTTCCCAGTCCCCACCCAAGTCCCTGCCCCTCCCATGTCCACAGTCCCCTCCCAAGTCCCTGCCCCTCCCATGTCCCCAGTCCCCTCCCAACTGCCTGCCTTCCCAAGTCCCTGGCCCTCCCAAGTCCCTAGTCCCTTCCCATGTCCCCAGTCCCGTCCCAAGGCCCTGCCCCTCCCATGTCCGCAGTCCCCTCCCAGGTCCCTGCCCCTCCCAAATCCCTGCCCCTCCCATGCCAGCAGTCCCCTCCTATGTCCCCAGTCCCCTCCCAGGTCCCTGCCCCTGCCATGTTCCCTGTCCCCTCCCCACTCCCTGCCCCTCCCATGTCCCCAGTCCCCTCCCAACTGCCTGCCCCTCCCAAGTCCCTGCCTCCCCCACAAGTCCCTAGTTCCTTCCCAAGTCCCCAGTCCCCTCCCAAGTCCCTGACCCTCCCATGTTCCCAGTCCCCTCCCCAGTCTCTGCCCCTCCCATGTCCCCAGTCCCCAGTCCCCTCCCAAGTCCCTGCCCCTCCCAAGTCCCCAGTCCCCTCCCAACTGCCTGCCCCTCCCAACTCCCTGGCCCTCCCAAGTCCCTAGTCCCTTCCCATGTCCCCAGTCCCCTCCCAAGTCCCTGCCCCTCCCATGTCAACTGCCTGCCCCTCCCAAGTCCCTGCCCCTCCCATGTTCCCAGTCCCCTCCCCAGTCCCTGCCCCTCCCATGTCCCCAGTCCCCTCCCAAGTACCCAGTCTCCTCCCAAGTCCCTGCCCCTCCCATGTTTCCAGTCCCCTCCCCAGTCCCTGCCCCTTCCATGTCCACAGTCCCCTCCCAATTCACTGCCCCTCCCATGTCCCCAGTCCCCTCCCAACTGCCTATCCCTCCCAAGTACCTGCCCCTCCCAAGTCCTCTCCCATGTCCCCAGTCCCCACCCAACTGCCTGCCCCTACCAATCCCTGGCCCTCCCAGGTCCCCAGTCCCCTCCCAGGTCCCTGCCCCTCCCATGTTCCCTGTCCCCTCCCCACTCCCTGCCCCTCCCATGTCCCCAGTCCCCTCCCATCTCCCTGCCCCTCCAATTGCCCAGTCCCCTCCCCAGTCCCTGCCCCTCCCATGTTCCCAGTCCCCTCCCCAGTCCCTGCCCCTCCCATGTCCATAGTCCCCTCCGAAGTCACTGCCCCTCCCATGTCCCCAGTCCCCTCCCAACTGCCTGCCCCTCCCAAGTCCCTAGTCCCCTCCCATGTCCCCAGTCCCTTCCCAAGTCCCTGCCCATCCCAAGTCCCTGCCCCTCCCAGGTCCCAAGTCCCCTCCCAAGTCCCTGCGCCTCCCATGTCCCCAGTCCCCTCTCCAGTCCCTGGCCCTTCCAAGTCCCTGCCTCTCCCGTGTCCCCAGTTCCCTCCCAGTCCCTTCCCCTCCCAAGTCCCTAGTCCCCTCCCATGTCCCCAGTCCCCTCCCAACTGCCTGCCCCTCCCAAGTCCCCGCCCCTCCCATGTCCCCAGTCCCCTCCCCAGTCCCTGCTCCTCCCAAATCCCTGCCCCTCCCATGCCAGCAGTCCCCTCCTATGTCCCCAGTCCCCTCCCAGGTCCCTGCCCCTCCCATGTCCCCAGTCCCCTCCCAAGTACCCAGTCTCCTCCCAAGTCCCTGCCCCTCCCATGTTCCCAGTCCCCTCCCCAGTCCCTGCCCCTCCCATGTCCCCAGTCCCCTCCCAACTGCCTGCCCCTCCCAAGTCCCTGGCCCTCCCAATTCCCTAGTCCCTTCCCATGTCCCGAGTCCCCTCCCAAGTCCCCGCCCCTCCCATGTCCCCAGTCCCCTCCCCAGTCCCTGCCCCTCCCAAATCCCTGCCCCTCCCATGCCAGCAGTCCCCTCCTATGTCCCCAGTCCCATCCCAGGTCCCTGCCCCTCCCATGTCCCCAGTCCCCTCCCAAGTACCCAGTCTCCTCCCAAGTCCCTGCCCCTCCCATGTTCCCAGTCCCCTCCCCAGTCCCTACCCTCCCATGTCCACAGTCCCCTCCCAAGTCACTGCCCCTCCCGTGTCCCCAGTCCCCTCCCAACTGCCTGCCCCTCCCAAGTCCCTGCCGCTCCCAAGTCCCTAGTCCCCTCCCATGTCACCCGTCCTTTCCCAAGTCCCTGCCCCTCCCAAGTCCCTGCCCCTCCCAGGTTCCAAGTCCCCTCCCAAGTCCCTGCCTCTCCCAAGTCCCTGCCCCTCCCAGGTCCCAAGTCTTCTCCCAAGTCCCTGCCCCTCTCATGTTCCCAGTCCCCACCCAAGTCCCTGCCCCTCCCATGTCCACAGTCCCCTCCCAAGTCCCTGCCCCTCCCATGTCCCCAGTCCCCTCCCAACTGCCTGCCTTCCCAAGTCCCTGGCCCTCCCAAGTCCCTAGTCCCTTCCCATGTCCCCAGTCCCGTCCCAAGGCCCTGCCCCTCCCATGTCCCCAGTCCCCTCCCAGGTCCCTGCCCCTCCCAAATCCCTGCCCCTCCCATGCCAGCAGTCCCCTCCTATGTCCCCAGTCCCCTCCCAGGTCCCTTGCCCCTGCCATGTTCCCTGTCCCCTCCCCACTCCCTGCCCCTCCCATGTCCCCAGTCCCCTCCCAACTGCCTGCCCCTCCCAAGTACCTGCCCCTCCCAAGTCCTCTCCCATGTCCCCAGTCCCCACCCAACTGCCTGCCCCTACCAATCCCTGGCCCTCCCAGGTCCCCAGTCCCCTCCCAGGTCCCTGCCCCTCCCATGTTCCCTGTCCCCTCCCCACTCCCTGCCCCTCCCATGTCCCCAGTCCCCTCCCATCTCCCTGCCCCTCCCATTTGCCCAGTCCCCTCCCCAGTCCCTGCCCCTCCCATGTTCCCAGTCCCCTCCCCAGTCCCTGCCCCTCCCATGTCCATAGTCCCCTCCGAAGTCACTGCCCCTCCCATGTCCCCAGTCCCCTCCCAACTGCCTGCCCCTCCCAAGTCCCTAGTCCCCTCCCATGTCCCCAGTCCCTTCCCAAGTCCCTGCCCATCCCAAGTCCCTGCCCCTCCCAGGTCCCAAGTCCCCTCCCAAGTCCCTGCGCCTCCCATGTCCCCAGTCCCCTCCCAACTGCCTATCCCTGCCAAGTACCTGCCCCTCCCAAGTCCTCTCCCATGTCCCCAGTCCCCTCCCAACTGCCTGCCCCTACCAATCCCTGGCCCTCCCAGGTCCCTAGTCCCCTCCCATGTCCCCAGTCCCTTCCCAAGTCCCTGGCCCTCCCAGGTCCCAAGTCCTCTCCCAAGTCCCTGCCCCTCCCATGTTCCCAGGCCCCTCCCCAGTCCCTGCCCCTGCCATGTCCACAGTCCCCTCCCAAGTCCCTGCCCCTCCCATGTCCCTATCCCCTCCCAACTGCCTGCCCCTCCCAAGCCCCTGGCCCTCCCACGTTCCCAGTCCCTTCCCATGTCCCCAGTCCCCTCCCAAGTCCATGCCCCTCCCATGTCCCCCAGTCCCCTCCCCAGTCCCTGCCCCTCCCATGGCCCCAGTCCCCTCCAAACTGCCTCCCACTCCCATTTCCCCAGTCCCCTCCCCAGTCCCTGCCCCTCCCAAGTCCCCAGTCCCTTCCCAATTCCCCAGGCCCCTCCCAAGTACCTGACCCTCCCATGTTCCCAGTCCCCTCTCCAGTCCCCTGCCCCTCCCAAGTCCCTGCCCCTCCCGTGTCCCAGTCCCCTCCCAGTCCCTTCCCCTCCCAAGTCCCTAGTCCCCTCCCATGTCCCCAGTCTCTTCCCAAGTCCCTGCCCATCCCAAGTCCCTGCCCCTCCCAGGTCCCAAGTACCCTCCCAAGTCCCTGCGCCTCCCATGTCCCCAGTCCCCCCTCCAGTCCCTGCCCCTCCCAACTCCCTGCCCCTCCCATGTCCCCAGTCCCCTCCCAACTGCCTGCCCCTCCCAAGTCCCTGGCCCTCCCAAGTCCCTAGTCCCTTCCCATGTCCCCACTCCCCTCCTTAGTCCCTGCCCCTCCCATGTCCCCAGTCCCCTCCCCAGTCCCTGCCCCTCCCAAATCCCTGCCCCTCCCATGCCAGCAGTCCCCTCCTATGTCCCCAGTTCCCTCCCAGGTCCCTGCCCCTCCCATATTCCCTGTCCCCTCCCCAGTCCCTGCCCCTCCCATGTCCCCAGTCCCCTCCCAACTTCCTGCCCCTCCCATGTCCCCAGTCCCCTCCCAAGTCCCCAGTCCCCTCCCAAGTCCCTGCCCCTCCCATGTCCCCAGTCCCCCTCCCAACAGCCTGCCCCTTCCAATTCCCTAGCCCTCCCAAGTCACTAGTCCCTTCCCATGTCCCCAGTCCCCTCCCAAGTCCCTGCCCCTCCCATGTCTACTGCCTGCCCCTCCCCAGTCCCTGCCCCTCCCATGTCCCCAGTCCCCTCCCCAGTCCCTGCCCCTCCCAAATCCCTGCCCCTCCCCTGCCAGCAGTCCCGTCCCATGTCCCTGCCCCTCCCATGTTCCCTGTCCCCTCCCCAGTCCCTGCCCCTCCCATATCCCCATTCGCCTCCCAACTGCCTGCCCCTCCAGAGTCCCTGCCCCTCCCATGTTCCCAGTCCCCTCCCCAGTCCCTGCCCCTCCATGTCCCCAGTCGCCTCCCAAGTACCCAGTCTCCTCCCAAGTCCCTGCCCCTCCCATGTTTCCAGTCCCCTCCCCAGTCCCTACCCCTCCCATGTCCACAGTCCCCTCCCAAGTCCCTGCCCCTCCCATGTCCCTATCCCCTCCCAACTGCCTGCCCCCTCCCAAGCCCCTGGCCCTCCCACGTTCCTAGTCCCTTTCCCATGTCCCCAGTCCCCTCCCAAGTCCATGCCCCTCCCATGTCCCCAGTCCCCTCCCCAGTCCCTGCCCCTCCGAAATCCCTGCCCCTCCCATGCCAGCAGTCACCTCCCATGTCCCCAGTCCCCTCGCAGGTCCCTGCCCCTCCCATGTTCCCTGTCCCCTACCCACTCCCTGCCCCTCCCATGTCCACAGTCCCCTCCCATCTCCCTGCCCCTCCCATTTCCCCAGTCCCCTCCCCAGTCCCTGCCCCTCCCAAGTCCCAGTCCCTTCCCAATTCCCCAGGCCCCTCCCAAGTCCCTGACCCTCCCATGTTCCCAGTCCCCTCCCCAGTCCCTGCCCCTCCCATGTCCACAGTCCCCTCCGAAGTCACTGCCCCTCCCAGGTCCCCAGTCCCCTCCCAACTGCCTGCCCCTCCCAAGTCCCTGCCCCTCCCAAGTCCCTAGTCCCCTCCCATGTCCCCAGTCCCTTCCCAAGTCCCTGCCCATCCCAAGTCCCTGCCCCTCCCAGTCCCAAGTCCCCTCCCAAGTCCCTGCCGCTCCCAAGTCCCTAGTCCCCTCCCATGTCACCCGTCCCTTCCCAAGTCCCTGCCCCTCCCAAGTCCCTGCCCCTCCCAGGTTCCAAGTCCCCTCCCAAGTCCCTGCCTCTCCCAAGTCCCTGCCCCTCCCAAGTCCCAAGTCTTCTCCCAAGTCCCTGCCCCTCTCATGTTCCCAGTCCCCACCCAAGTCCCTGCCCCTCCCATGTCCACAGTCCCCTCCCAAGTCCCTGCCCCTCCCATGTCCCCAGTCCCCTCCCAACTGCCTGCCTTCCCAAGTCCCTGGCCCTCCCAAGTCCCTAGTCCCTTCCCATGTCCCCAGTCCCGTCCCAAGGCCCTGCCCCTCCCATGTCCCCAGTCCCCTCCCAGGTCCCTGCCCCTCCCAAATCCCTGCCCCTCCCATGCCAGCAGTCCCCTCCTATGTCCCCAGTCCCCTCCCAGGTCCCTGCCCCTGCCATGTTCCCTGTCCCCTCCCCACTCCCTGCCCCTCCCATGTCCCCAGTCCCCTCCCAACTGCCTGCCCCTCCCAAGTACCTGCCCCTCCCAAGTCCTCTCCCATGTCCCCAGTCCCCACCCAACTGCCTGCCCCTACCAATCCCTGGCCCTCCCAGGTCCCCAGTCCCCTCCCAGGTCCCTGCCCCTCCCATGTTCCCTGTCCCCTCCCCACTCCCTGCCCCTCCCATGTCCCCAGTCCCCTCCCATCTCCCTGCCCCTCCCATTTGCCCAGTCCCCTCCCCAGTCCCTGCCCCTCCCATGTTCCCAGTCCCCTCCCCAGTCCCTGCCCCTCCCATGTCATAGTCCCCTCCGAAGTCACTGCCCCTCCCATGTCCCCAGTCCCCCTCCCAACTGCCTGCCCCTCCCAAGTCCCTAGTCCCCTCCCATGTCCCCAGTCCCTTCCCAAGTCCCTGCCCATCCCAAGTCCCTGCCCCTCCCAGGTCCCAAGTCCCCTCCCAAGTCCCTGCGCCTCCCATGTCCCCAGTCCCCTCCCAACTGCCTATCCCTGCCAAGTACCTGCCCCTCCCAAGTCCTCTCCCATGTCCCCAGTCCCCTCCCAACTGCCTGCCCCTACCAATCCCTGGCCCTCCCAGGTCCCTAGTCCCCCTCCCATGTCCCCAGTCCCTTCCCAAGTCCCTGGCCCTCCCAGGTCCCAAGTCCTCTCCCAAGTCCCTGCCCCTCCCATGTTCCCAGGCCCCTCCCCAGTCCCTGCCCCTGCCATGTCCACAGTCCCCTCCCAAGTCCCTGCCCCTCCCATGTCCCTATCCCCTCCCAACTGCCTGCCCCTCCCAAGCCCCTGGCCCTCCCACGTTCCCAGTCCCTTCCCATGTCCCCAGTCCCCTCCCAAGTCCATGCCCCTCCCATGTCCCAGTCCCCTCCCCAGTCCCTGCCCCTCCCATGGCCCCAGTCCCCTCCAAACTGCCTCCCCTCCCATTTCCCCAGTCCCCTCCCCAGTCCCTGCCCCTCCCAAGTCCCCAGTCCCTTCCCAATTCCCCAGGCCCCTCCAAGTACCTGACCCTCCCATGTTCCCAGTCCCCTCTCCAGTCCCTGCCCCTCCCAAGTCCCTGCCCCTCCCGTGTCCCCAGTCCCCTCCCAGTCCCTTCCCCTCCCAAGTTCCCTAGTCCCCTCCCATGTCCCCAGTCTCTTCCCAAGTCCCTGCCCATCCCAAGTCCCTGCCCCTCCCAGGTCCCAAGTACCCTCCCAAGTCCCTGCGCCTCCCATGTCCCCAGTCCCCCCTCCAGTCCCTGCCCCTCCCAACTCCCTGCCCCTCCCATGTCCCCAGTCCCCTCCCAACTGCCTGCCCCTCCCAAGTCCCTGGCCCTCCCAAGTCCCTAGTCCCTTCCCATGTCCCCACTCCCCTCCTTAGTCCCTGCCCCTCCCATGTCCCCAGTCCCCTCCCCAGTCCCTGCCCCTCCCAAATCCCTGCCCCTCCATGCCAGCAGTCCCCTCCTATGTCCCCAGTTCCCTCCCAGGTCCCTGCCCCTCCCATATTCCCTGTCCCCTCCCAGTCCCTGCCCCTCCCATGTCCCCAGTCCCCTCCCAACTTCCTGCCCCTCCCATGTCCCCAGTCCCCTCCCAAGTCCCCAGTCCCCTCCCAAGTCCCTGCCCCTCCCATGTCCCCAGTCCCCTCCCAACAGCCTGCCCCTTCCAATTCCCTAGCCCTCCCAAGTCACTAGTCCCTTCCATGTCCCCAGTCCCCTCCCAAGTACCTGCCCCTCCCATGTCTACTGCCTGCCCCTCCCCAGTCCCTGCCCCTCCCATGTCCCCAGTCCCCTCCCCAGTCCCTGCCCCTCCCAAATCCCTGCCCCTCCCCTGCCAGCAGTCCCGTCCCATGTCCCTGCCCCTCCCATGTTCCCTGTCCCCTCCCCAGTCCCTGCCCCTCCCATATCCCCATTCGCCTCCCAACTGCCTGCCCCTCCAGAGTCCCTGCCCCTCCCATGTTCCCAGTCCCCTCCCCAGTCCCTGCCCCTCCCATGTCCCCAGTCCCCTCCCAAGTACCCAGTCTCCTCCCAAGTCCCTGCCCCTCCCATGTTTCCAGTCCCCTCCCCAGTCCCTACCCCTCCCATGTCCACAGTCCCCTCCCAAGTCCCTGCCCCTCCCATGTCCCTATCCCCTCCCAACTGCCTGCCCCTCCCAAGCCCCTGGCCCTCCCACGTTCCTAGTCCCTTCCCATGTCCCCAGTCCCCTCCCAAGTCCATGCCCCTCCCATGTCCCCAGTCCCCTCCCCAGTCCCTGCCCCCTCCGAAATCCCTGCCCCTCCCATGCCAGCAGTCCCCTCCCATGTCCCCAGTCCCTCCCAGGTCCCTGCCCCTCCCATGTTCCCTGTCCCCTACCCACTCCGTGCCCCTCCCATGTCCACAGTCCCCTCCCAATCACTGCCCCTCCCATGTCCCCAGTCCCCTCCCAACTGCCTATCCCTCCCAAGTACCTGCCCCTCCCAAGTCCTCTCCCATGTCCCCAGTCCCCACCCAACTGCCTGCCCCTACCAATCCCTGGCCCTCCCAGGTCCCTAGTCCCCTCCCATGTCCCCAGTCCCTTCCCAAGTCCCTGCCCCTCCCACGTCCCCAAGTCCTCTCCCAAGTACCTGCCCCTCCCATGTTCCCAGGCCCCTCTCCAGTCCCTGCCCCTGCCATGTCCACAGTCCCCTCCCAAGTCTCTGCCCCTCCCATGTCCCTATCCCCTCCCAACTGCCTGCCCCTCCCAAGCCCCTGGCCCTCCCACGTTCCTAGTCCCCTCCATTTCCCCAGTCCCCTCCCCAGTCCCTGCCCCTCCCAAGTCCCCAGTCCCTTCCCAATTCCCCAGGCCCCTCCCAAGTACCTGACCCTCCCATGTTCCCAGTCCCCTCCCCAGTCCCTGCCCCTCCCATGTCCACAGTCCCCACCGAAGTCACTGCCCCTCCCATGTCCCCAGTCCCCTCCCAACTGCCTGCCCCTCCAAGTCCCTGCCCCTCCCAAGTCCCTAGTCCCCTCCCATGTCCCCAGTCCCTTCCCAAGTCCCTGCCCATCCCAAGTCCCTGCCCCTCCCAGGTCCCAAGTACCCTCCCAAGTCCCTGCGCCTCCCATGTCCCCAGTCCCCTCTCCAGTCCCTGCCCCTCCCAAGACCCTGCCCCTCCCGTGTCCCCAGTCCCCTCCAGTCCCTTCCCCTCCCAAGTCCCTAGTCCCCTCCCATGTCCACAGTCCCCTCCCAAGTACCCAGCCTCCTCCCAAGTCCCTGCCCCTCCCATGTTTCCAGTCCCCTCCCCAGTCCCTACCCCTCCCATGTCCACAGTCCCCTCCCAAGTCCCTGCCCCTCCCATGTCCCTATTCCCTCCCAACTGCCTGCCCCCTCCCAAGACCCTGGCCCTCCCACGTTCCTAGTCCCTTCCCATGTCCCCAGTCCCCTCCCAAGTCCATGCCCCTCCCATGTCCCCAGTCCCCTCCCCAGTCCCTGCCCCTCCGAAATCCCTGCCCCTCCCATGCCAGCAGTCCCCTCCCATGTCCCCAGTCCCCTCCCAGGTCCCTGCCCCTCCCATGTTCCCTGTCTCCTACCCACTCCCTGCCCCTCCCATGTCCCCAGTCCCCTCCCATCTCCCTGCCCCTCCCATTTGCCCAGTCCCCTCCCCAGTCCCTGCCCCTCCCAAGTCCCCAGTCCCTTCCCAATTCCCCAGGCCCCTCCCAAGTCCCTGACCCTCCCATGTTCCCAGTCCCCTCCCCAGTCCCTGCCCCTCCCATGTCCACAGTCCCCTCCGAAGTCACTGCCCCTCCCATGTCCCCAGTCCCCTCCCAACTGCCTGCCCCCTCCCAAGTCCCTGCCCCTCCCAAGTCCCTAGTCCCCTCCCATGTCCCCAGTCCCTTCCCAAGTCCCTGCCCATCCCAAGTCCCTGCCCCTCCCAGGTCCCAAGTCCCCTCCCAAGTCCCTGCGCCTCCATGTCCCCAGTCCCGTCTCCAGTCCCTACCCCTCCCAAGTCCCTGCCCCTCCCGTGTCCCCAGTCCCTTCCCCTCCCAAGTCCCTAGTCCCCTCCCATGTCCCCAGTCCCTTCCCCGGTCCCTGCCCCTCCCAAGTCCCTGCCCCTCCCATGTCCCCAGTCCCCTCCACACTTCCTGCCCCTCCCAAGTCCCTGGCCCTCCCAAGTCCCTAGTCCCTTCCCATATCCCCCAGTCCCCTCCCAGTCCCTGCCCCTCCCATGTCCCCATTCGCCTCCCAACTGCCTGCCCCTCCCAAGTCCCTGCCCCTCCCATTTGCCCAGTCCCCTCCCAGTCCCTGCCCCTCCCATGTTCCCAGTCCCCTCCCCAGTCCCTGCCCCTCCCATGTCCCCAGTCCCCTCCCAAGTACCCAGGCTCCTCCCAAGTCCCTGCCCCTCCCATGTTCCCAGTCCCCTCCCCAGTCCCTGCCCCTCCCATGTCCACAGTCCCCTCCCAAGTCACTGCCCCTCCCATGTCCCCAGTCCCATGCCAACTGCCTACCCCTCCCTAGTACCTGCCCCTCCCAAGTCCTCTCCATGTCCCCAGTCCCCTCCCAACTGCCTGCCCCTCCCAAGTCCCTGCCCCTCCCAGGTTCCATGTCCCCTCCCAAGTCCCTGCCCCTCCCAAGTCCCTGCCCCTCCCAGGTCCCAAGTCTTCTCCCAAGTCCCTGCCCCTCTCATGTTCCCAGTCCCCACCCCAGTCCCTGCCCCTCCCATGTCCACAGTCCCCTCCCAAGTCCCTGCCCCTCCCATGTCCCCAGTCCCCTCCCAACTGCCTGCCTTCCCAAGTCCCTGGCCCTCCCAAGTCCCTAGTCCCTTCCCATGTCCCCAGTCCCTTCCCAAGTCCCTGCCCCTCCCATGTCCACAGTCCCCTCCCAGGTCCCTGCCCCTCCCAAATCCCTGCCCCTCCCATGCAGCAGTCCCCTCCTATGTCCCCAGTCCCCTCCCAGGTCCCTGCCCCTCCCATGTTCCCTGTCCCCTCTCCAGTCCCTGCCCCTCCCAGGTCCCAAGTCCCCTCCCAAGTCCCTGCGCCTCCCATGTCCCCAGTCCCCTCTCCAGTCCCTGCCCCTCCCAAGTCCCTGCCCCTCCCGTGTCCCCAGTCCCCTCCCAGTCCCTTCCCCTCCCAAGTCCCTAGTCCCATCCCATGTCCCCAGTCCCCTCCCAACTGCCTGCCCCTCCCAAGTCCCTGGCCCTCCCAAGTCCCTAGTCCCTTCCCATGTCCCCAGTCCCCTCCCAAGTCCCTGCCCCTCCCATGGCCCCAGTCCCCTCCCCAGTCCCTGCCCCTCCCAAATCCCTGCCCCTTCCATGCTAGAAGTCCCCTCCTATGTCCCCAGTCCCCTCCCAGATCCCTGCCCCTCCCATGTCCCCAGTCCCCTCCCAGATCCCTGCCCCTCCCATGTCCCCAGTCCTCTCCCAACTGCCTGCCCCTCTCAAGTCCCTGCACCTCCCAAGTTCCCAGTCCCTTCCCAAGTCCCCAGTCCCCTGCCAAGTCCCTGACCCTCCCATGTTCCCAGTCCCCTCCCCAGTCTCTGCCCCTCCCATGTCCCCAGTCCCCTCCCAGGTCCCAAGTCCCCTCCCAAGTCCCTGCCCCTCCCATGTCCCCAGTCCCCTCCCAACTGCCTGCCCCTCCCAATTCCCTGGCCCTCCCAAGTCCCTAGTCCCTTCCCATGTCCCAGTCCCCCTCCCAAGTCCCTGCCCCTCCCATGTCAACTGCCTGCCCCTCCCCAGTCCCCTGCCCCTCCCATGTTCCCTGTCCCCTCCCCAGTCCCTGCCCCTCCCATATCCCCATTCGCCTCCCAACAGCCTGCCCCTCCAAGTCCCTGCCCCTCCCATGTTCCCAGTCCCCTCCCAGTCCCTGCCCCTCCCATGTCCCCAGTCCCCTCCCAAGTACCCAGTCTCCTCCCAAGTCCCTGCCCCTCCCATGTTTCCAGTCCCCTCCCCAGTCCCTGCCCCTTCCATGTCCACAGTCCCCCTCCCAATTCACTGCCCCTCCCATGTCCCCAGTCCCCTCCCAACTGCCTATCCCTCCCAAGTACCTGCCCCTCCCAAGTCCTCTCCCATGTCCCCAGTCCCCACCCAACTGCCTGCCCCTACCAATCCCTGGCCCTCCCAGGTCCCCAGTCCCCTCCCAGGTCCCTGCCCCTCCCATGTTCCCTGTCCCCTCCCCACTCCCTGCCCCTCCCATGTCCCCAGTCCCCTCCCATCTCCCTGCCCCTCCCATTTGCCCAGTCCCCTCCCCAGTCCCTGCCCCTCCCATGTTCCCAGTCCCCTCCCCAGTCCCTGCCCCTCCATGTACATAGTCCCCTCCGAAGTCACTGCCCCTCCCATGTCCCCAGTCCCCTCCAAGTCCCTGCCCCTCCCAAGTCCCTAGTCCCCTCCCATGTCCCCAGTCCCTTCCCAAGTCCCTGCCCATCCCAAGTCCCTGCCCCTCCCAGGTCCCAAGTCCCCTCCCAAGTCCCTGCGCCTCCCATGTCCCCAGTCCCCTCTCCAGTCCCTGGCCCTTCCAAGTCCCTGCCTCTCCCGTGTCCCCAGTTCCCTCCCAGTCCCTTCCCCTCCCAAGTCCCTATCCCCTCCCATGTCCCCAGTCCCCTCCCAACTGCCTGCCCCTCCCAAGTCCCTGGCCCTCCCAATTCCCTAGTCCCTTCCCATGTCCCGAGTCCCCTCCCAAGTCCCCGCCCCTCCCATGTCCCCAGTCCCCTCCCAGTCCCTACCCCTCCCATGTCCACAGTCCCCTCCCAAGTCCCTGCCCCCTCCCATGTCCCTATTCCCTCCCAACTGCCTGCCCCTCCCAAGACCCTGGCCCTCCCACGTTCCTAGTCCCTTCCCATGTCCCCAGTCCCCTCCAAGTCCATGCCCCTCCCATGTCCCCAGTCCCCTCCCCAGTCCCTGCCCCTCCGAAATCCCTGCCCCTCCCATGCCAGCAGTCCCCTCCCATGTCCCCAGTCCCCTCCAGGTCCCTGCCCCTCCCATGTTCCCTGTCTCCTACCCACTCCCTGCCCCTCCCATGTCCCCAGTCCCCTCCCATCTCCCTGCCCCTCCCATTTGCCCAGTCCCCTCCCCAGTCCCTGCCCCTCCCAAGTCCCCAGTCCCTTCCCAATTCCCCAGGCCCCTCCCAAGTCCCTGACCCTCCCATGTTCCCAGTCCCCCTCCCCAGTCCCTGCCCCTCCCATGTCCACAGTCCCCTCCGAAGTCACTGCCCCTCCATGTCCCCAGTCCCCTCCCAACTGCCTGCCCCTCCCAAGTCCCTGCCCCTCCCAAGTCCCTAGTCCCCTCCCATGTCCCCAGTCCCTTCCCAAGTCCCTGCCCATCCCAAGTCCCTGCCCCTCCCAGGTCCCAAGTCCCCTCCCAAGTCCCTGCGCCTCCCATGTCCCCAGTCCCGTCTCCAGTCCCTACCCCTCCCAAGTCCCTGCCCCTCCCGTGTCCCCAGTCCCTTCCCCTCCCAAGTCCCTAGTCCCCTCCCATGTCCCCAGTCCCTTCCCCGGTCCCTGCCCCTCCCAAGTCCCTGCCCCTCCCATGTCCCAGTCCCCTCCACACTTCCTGCCCCTCCCAAGTCCCTGGCCCTCCCAAGTCCCTAGTCCCTTCCCATATCCCCAGTCCCCTCCCCAGTCCTGCCCCTCCCATGTCCCCATTCGCCTCCCAACTGCCTGCCCCTCCCAAGTCCCTGCCCCTCCCATTTGCCCAGTCCCCTCCCCAGTCCCTGCCCCTCCCATGTTCCCAGTCCCCTCCCCAGTCCCTGCCCCTCCCATGTCCCCAGTCCCCTCCCAAGTACCCAGGCTCCTCCCAAGTCCCTGCCCCTCCCATGTTCCCAGTCCCCTCCCCAGTCCCTGCCCCTCCCATGTCCACAGTCCCCTCCCAAGTCACTGCCCCTCCCATGTCCCCAGTCCCATGCCAACTGCCTACCCCTCCCTAGTACCTGCCCCTCCCAAGTCCTCTCCCATGTCCCCAGTCCCCTCCCAACTGCCTGCCCCTCCCAAGTCCCTGCCCCTCCCAGGTTCCATGTCCCCTCCCAAGTCCCTGCCCCTCCCAAGTCCCTGCCCCTCCCAGGTCCCAAGTCTTCTCCCAAGTCCCTGCCCCTCTCATGTTCCCAGTCCCCACCCCAGTCCCTGCCCCTCCCATGTCCACAGTCCCCTCCCAAGTCCCTGCCCCTCCCATGTCCCCAGTCCCCTCCCAACTGCCTGCCTTCCCAAGTCCCTGGCCCTCCCAAGTCCCTAGTCCCTTCCCATGTCCCCAGTCCCTTCCCAAGTCCCTGCCCCTCCCATGTCCACAGTCCCCTCCCAGGTCCCTGCCCCCTCCCAAATCCCTGCCCCTCCCATGCCAGCAGTCCCCTCCTATGTCCCCAGTCCCCTCCCAGGTCCCCTGCCCCTCCCATGTTCCCTGTCCCCTCTCCAGTCCCTGCCCCTCCCAGGTCCCAAGTCCCCTCCCAAGTCCCTGCGCGTCCCATGTCCCCAGTCCCCTCTCCAGTCCCTGCCCCTCCCAAGTCCCTGCCCCTCCCGTGTCCCCAGTCCCCTCCCAGTCCCTTCCCCTCCCAAGTCCCTAGTCCCATCCCATGTCCCCAGTCCCCTCCCAACTGCCTGCCCCTCCCAAGTCCCTGGCCCTCCCAAGTCCCTAGTCCCTTCCCATGTCCCCAGTCCCCTCCCAAGTCCCTGCCCCTCCCATGGCCCCAGTCCCCTCCCCAGTCCCTGCCCCTCCCAAATCCCTGCCCCTTCCATGCTAGAAGTCCCCTCCTATGTCCCCAGTCCCCTCCCAGATCCCTGCCCCTCCCATGTCCCCAGTCCCCTCCCAGATCCCTGCCCCTCCCATGTCCCCAGTCCTCTCCCAACTGCCTGCCCCTCTCAAGTC
The DNA here is from genome assembly GCA_033558235.1 of Neomorphus geoffroyi. Lineage (NCBI taxonomy): Eukaryota > Metazoa > Chordata > Aves > Cuculiformes > Neomorphidae > Neomorphus > Neomorphus geoffroyi. The sequence goes on from JAUMJM010000153.1 coordinate 79,575, forward strand.
CCTGCACCTCCCAAGTTCCCAGTCCCTTCCCAAGTCCCCAGTCCCCTGCCAAGTCCCTGACCCTCCCATGTTCCCAGTCCCCTCCCCAGTCTCTGCCCCTCCCATGTCCCCAGTCCCCTCCCAGGTCCCAAGTCCCCTCCCAAGTCCCTGCCCCTCCCATGTCCCCAGTCCCCTCCCAACTGCCTGCCCCTCCCAATTCCCTGGCCCTCCCAAGTCCCTAGTCCCTTCCCATGTCCCCCAGTCCCCCTCCCAAGTCCCTGCCCCTCCCATGTCAACTGCCTGCCCCTCCCCAGTCCCTGCCCCTCCCATGTTCCCTGTCCCCTCCCCAGTCCCTGCCCCTCCCATATCCCCATTCGCCTCCCAACAGCCTGCCCCTCCCAAGTCCCTGCCCCTCCCATGTTCCCAGTCCCCTCCCCAGTCCCTGCCCCTCCCATGTCCCCAGTCCCCTCCCAAGTACCCAGTCTCCTCCCAAGTCCCTGCCCCTCCCATGTTTCCAGTCCCCTCCCCAGTCCCTGCCCCTTCCATGTCCACAGTCCCCTCCCAATTCACTGCCCCTCCCATGTCCCCAGTCCCCTCCCAACTGCCTATCCCTCCCAAGTACCTGCCCCTCCCAAGTCCTCTCCCATGTCCCCAGTCCCCACCCAACTGCCTGCCCCTACCAATCCCTGGCCCTCCCAGGTCCCCAGTCCCCTCCCAGGTCCCTGCCCCTCCCATGTTCCCTGTCCCCTCCCCACTCCCTGCCCCTCCCATGTCCCCAGTCCCCTCCCATCTCCCTGCCCCTCCCATTTGCCCAGTCCCCTCCCCAGTCCCTGCCCTCCCATGTTCCCAGTCCCCTCCCCAGTCCCTGCCCCTCCCATGTACATAGTCCCCTCCGAAGTCACTGCCCCTCCCATGTCCCCAGTCCCCTCCCAAGTCCCTGCCCCTCCCAAGTCCCTAGTCCCCCCTCCCATGTCCCCAGTCCCTTCCCAAGTCCCTGCCCATCCCAAGTCCCTGCCCCTCCCAGGTCCCAAGTCCCCTCCCAAGTCCCTGCGCCTCCCATGTCCCCAGTCCCCTCTCCAGTCCCTGGCCCTTCCAAGTCCCTGCCTCTCCCGTGTCCCCAGTTCCCTCCCAGTCCCTTCCCCTCCCAAGTCCCTATCCCCTCCCATGTCCCCAGTCCCCTCCCAACTGCCTGCCCCTCCCAAGTCCCTGGCCCTCCCAATTCCTAGTCCCTTCCCATGTCCCGAGTCCCCTCCCAAGTCCCCGCCCCTCCCATGTCCCCAGTCCCCTCCCCAGTCCCTACCCCTCCCATGTCCACAGTCCCCTCCCAAGTCCCTGCCCTCCCATGTCCCTATTCCCTCCCAACTGCCTGCCCCTCCCAAGACCCTGGCCCTCCCACGTTCCTAGTCCCTTCCCATGTCCCCAGTCCCCTCCCAAGTCCATGCCCCTCCCATGTCCCCAGTCCCCTCCCCAGTCCCTGCCCCTCCGAAATCCCTGCCCCTCCCATGCCAGCAGTCCCCTCCCATGTCCCCAGTCCCCTCCCAGGTCCCTGCCCCTCCCATGTTCCCTGTCTCCTACCCACTCCCTGCCCCTCCCATGTCCCAGTCCCCTCCCATCTCCCTGCCCCTCCCATTTGCCCAGTCCCCTCCCCAGTCCCTGCCCCTCCCAAGTCCCCAGTCCCTTCCCAATTCCCCAGGCCCCTCCCAAGTCCCTGACCCTCCCATGTTCCCAGTCCCCTCCCCAGTCCCTGCCCCTCCCATGTCCACAGTCCCCTCCGAAGTCACTGCCCCTCCCATGTCCCCAGTCCCCTCCCAACTGCCTGCCCCTCCCAAGTCCCTGCCCCTCCCAAGTCCCTAGTCCCCTCCCATGTCCCCAGTCCCTTCCCAAGTCCCTGCCCATCCCAAGTCCCTGCCCCTCCCAGGTCCCAAGTCCCCTCCCAAGTCCCTGCGCCTCCCATGTCCCCAGTCCCGTCTCCAGTCCCTACCCCTCCCAAGTCCCTGCCCCTCCCGTGTCCCCAGTCCCTTCCCCTCCCAAGTCCCTAGTCCCCTCCCATGTCCCCAGTCCCTTCCCCGGTCCCTGCCCCTCCCAAGTCCCTGCCCCTCCCATGTCCCCAGTCCCCTCCACACTTCCTGCCCCTCCCAAGTCCCTGGCCCTCCCAAGTCCCTAGTCCCTTCCCATATCCCCAGTCCCCTCCCCAGTCCCTGCCCCTCCCATGTCCCCATTCGCCTCCCAACTGCCTGCCCCTCCCAAGTCCCTGCCCCTCCCATTTGCCCAGTCCCCTCCCCAGTCCCTGCCCCTCCCATGTTCCCAGTCCCCTCCCCAGTCCCTGCCCCTCCCATGTCCCCAGTCCCCTCCCAAGTACCCAGGCTCCTCCCAAGTCCCTGCCCTCCCATGTTCCCAGTCCCCTCCCCAGTCCCTGCCCCTCCCATGTCCACAGTCCCCTCCCAAGTCACTGCCCCTCCCATGTCCCCAGTCCCATGCCAACTGCCTACCCCTCCCTAGTACCTGCCCCTCCCAAGTCCTCTCCCATGTCCCCAGTCCCCTCCCAACTGCCTGCCCCTCCCAAGTCCCTGCCCCTCCCAGGTTCCATGTCCCCTCCCAAGTCCCTGCCCCTCCCAAGTCCCTGCCCCTCCCAGGTCCCAAGTCTTCTCCCAAGTCCCTGCCCCTCTCATGTTCCCAGTCCCCACCCCAGTCCCTGCCCCTCCCATGTCCACAGTCCCCTCCCAAGTCCCTGCCCCTCCCATGTCCCCAGTCCCCTCCCAACTGCCTGCCTTCCCAAGTCCCTGGCCCTCCCAAGTCCCCTAGTCCCTTCCCATGTCCCCAGTCCCTTCCCAAGTCCCTGCCCCTCCCATGTCCACAGTCCCCTCCCAGGTCCCTGCCCCTC